>JAXGGA010000957.1:0-176656 GCA_038373865.1 Uloborus plumipes
CAATTAAGCATAAGATGCTTGTATATAGCTTGCTATGCTATTACTGTGCAAGCTATCTCCCCTAGCATGTGATGTTTGCTAGCATAAAGAAGCATAAAATAGCATACTAAGGTACCTATCACCACATGCTATCGAACAAGCTTGAGTAGCAATTAAGCATAAGATGCTTGTATATAGCTTGCTATGCTATTATTGCGTAAGCTAGCTCCCTAGCATGCGATGCTTGCTAGCATAAAATAGCATAAAATAGCTTACTGAGGTATCTACCACCACATGCTATTAAACAAGCTTGAGCAGCAAGTAAGCATAAGATGCTTGTATATAGCTTGCTATGCTATTACTGTGTAAGCTAGCTCCCTAGCATGCGATGCTTGCTAGCATAAAAAAGCATAAAATAGCATACTAAGGTACCTACCACCACATGCTATCGAACAAGCTTGAGTAGCAATTAAGCATAAGATGCTTGCATATAGCTTGTTTTGCTATTGTTGTGCAAGTTAGCTCCCTAACATGCGATGCTTGCTAGCATAAAAAAGCATAAAATAGCATACTAAGGTACCTACCACCACATGCTATCGAACAAGCTTGAGTAGCAATTAAGCATAAGATGCTTGCATATAGCTTGTTATGCTATTGTTGCGCAAGTTAGCTCCCTAACATGCGATGCTTGCTAGTATAAAAAAGCATAAAATAGCTTACTGAGGTATCTACCACCACATGCTATTAAACAAGCTTGAGCAGCAAGTAAGCATAAGATGCTTGTATATAGCTTGCTATGCTATTATTGTGTAAGCTAGCTCCCTAGCATGCGATGCTTGCTAGCATAAAAAAGCATAAAATAGCATACTAAGGTACCTACCACCACATGCTATCGAACAAGCTTGAGTCGCAATTAAGCATAAGATGCTTGCATATAGCTTGTTATGCTATTGTTGTGCAAGCTAGCTCCCTAGCATGTGATGCTTGCTAGTATAAAAAAGCATAAAATAGCTTACTGAGGTACTTAGCACCACATGCTATTGAACAAGCTTGAGTAGCAATTAAGCATAAGATGCTTGTATATAGCTTGCTATGCTATTACTGTGAAAGCTAGCTCCATAGCATGTGATGCTTGCTAGCATAAAAAAGCATAAAATAGCTTGTTAAGGTACAAACCACCACATGCTATTGAACAAGCTTGAGTAGCAATAAGCATATGATGCTTAAAATATAGCTTGCTATGCTATTAATGTGTAAGCTAGCTCCCTAGCATGTGATGCTTGCTAGCAGAAAAAAGCATATCATAGCATGAATATCTAGCAGACATAGCAAAAACTAGCAAAAACTAGCATATTTTTGTTGCTAGTACTAGCATGAATTTTGACCTGGGAAGTTAGGTCAAAAAGTTAGAAACTAACAGAGATGACTGAAATCATTGTTATGTAAGACATAGTTGAAATATAAATCAGTTTAGATCTTGTCAACATATCAAAATCTTATGCTGGTCAACAAATACTGCAAACTCGCCCGTATATACATAACTGTAATGACTTCAACTGTGTCATTTTGTTAAGTTTTGGATCAATTAAAATTTTTTCTTTTAGGCCACTCTGAAGATGCTAATGCTGACTGTTGTGGTATCCGTGTATAAAAGCTTTTTCATCATTATGGGCATGTTTTTGTTGATATTGTTTTATGCCTTAACTGGAGTCCTTCTGTTTGGGACGGTGAAGTTTGGTGAAAATATTGGGAGGTCTGTGTACTTAAAATTTTTTCTCAGAACTCTAAAATTTATTTCAATACAGTGTTGTTTTTCAGGCTGTTTGTTGCTATGAGCAAGTACTAATAATAGCTATATTTGAATAAATCTGTAACCTTGTATCAGTCTTTATAAATATTATTTATTATGAGTTATCTGCTGCATAGTTTTGTTTTTAATCTGAGCATATATTTTTTGTTGTGATTTTGATTGTAGTTTTTCAGCTACAATATGTTTCACTATGTTTTAAAACTTATTGTAAACACTTTTAGGCAAGCAAATTTTCAAACAGCTCCTAGTGGAATAGCTATGCTTTTTCGAATTGTGACTGGAGAGGATTGGAACAAAATCATGCATGACTGCATGGTAAGTATTTTTTACAGACTATATTTGTTTTTATTGGTGTAGTTCTGTTTGTATTCCAAAAATATCTCAGTTTTTGGTAAATACTTTCTTAAATTATAATGTACACATACTATAACTTTTAGTTGCATGTTTGATGACGATATTCATTATTTTATGCTTCTTTTTATAGCACTGAGTAAAATTTGTAATTTAAATTTTGACACAATTATCTGTTAATCTTTTTTAAGGCTTCCATATCTTTACTGTAAAATTAAGAGCTTCATAAAGTGTTTTCTATTACCTATTGGATTGCTTTTTCTTCACAATTCAAAACACTTAACATGCCATATACTTTCAACTGTGATTTTACTTTTTGTGCATTTACAGCTTTCTCCACCCTATTGTACTCCTGGAGAAAATTATTGGGACACAGATTGTGGAAATTTTACTGGCAGTTTAATTTATTTCTGTTCATTTTATGTTATCATCACCTATATTGTGCTTAATTTGTTAGTAGGTGAGTTATAATAGCTTTTGAAAACTAAATTCTGTTATAAGAATATTTATAACCATAAAATTAATTTATTTGAAGAGAAAGAAGAGAAAAGACCCATTATGAATATTTATCGTGATGTATCATTGCAGCTATCATCATGGAAAATTTCTCTTTATTTTATTCAAATGAAGAAGATGCTCTCCTTAGCTATGCTGATATACGAAACTTTCAAAATACATGGAATGTTGTCGATATCCAGCAAAGGGTCTGTTGTTTCTTCAGTATTCATATAACTACAACTGTACAATTTAAATATTAATGCTTTATTGCATAAACTACATTTTAACTTTTTGAATTTTTCTTAATATAGGGTCTCATTCCTGTCCGTAGGGTAAAATTTCTGCTTCGGCTACTTAAAGTAAGTCAATTGAATCAATTTGAGCATGGAAGAATTTCTTTCATATAAAAAAGTTATCAGAAATAATGCAACCTGAAATATTTGCTTTGTAATTTGTTTAACTTAAATTTTATATTTCGAATCAATTTTATGTGAGTAAGATGTCACTAACTTTGATCCTTGTGTAGATGCATCTGACATAAATGTCAAAAATGTTTTTTCATAACTTTATTAATCTATAAATTTTAAACTCAGCAGTTTTTTTGGCTTCATTATAATTATTAAGTATCATTTCAAAACACTCACCTAGTAATTGGACTAGGCTTATTAAAATTGGGCTGTGAGAATATAAAAAAACTAAATAATAATGATCTACTGCGGACCTATTTTCAGGATTTCATTTGAAATAAATGAAAATGCGAATACAAAAGTGATGATTGCAGCAGGCTCTAGACTCAACTGGAGTGTTTTTTGATCAGTTTATCAATAATTAGTGTTTGAATAAGCCCCTCAATAAAGAACTTGCTGAACTGTTCACCCCACAGCAAGTAACAGCTGCTTCCAGCAAACCATTCCAGATGCCCACTTTCCCATTAAAGTATTTATTTTCAAGGTCAGCCTGAGGTTTGAAAAGCTGAAACCGAAGACCTTTGGTTTTGCCCTCTATGAAAAATACATCCCTTCAGCATCTCACCCTTTAAAACATTTAAAGAGCTGAACATATCAGGCTGATTCTCCCTTCTTCAAGACTATCCAAATTGTACTCGAATTCTATTCTATAACTTCAATAACCAAATCTCTTGCAATTTTTTCAATGAGTTAATAGCAATCTTGAATGAAAAGTATGAATTTGTGAAGGCTAAGTTACAGATAAATGCATAGCCATTGTTTTCCTAGTCTTTTTCCATTCCATTTTACCAAAGATGTTATTAAATCATTGAGACATTACATGAAGGAGCACAAACCTGGGTATCCTTATAGCGTCATTTGATTGTACATTGTACTATAATTTTTGCACTATCAGAACATTTTTGGTTAGCTTTTGAAATTGAATTAAACTGCTGTTGTTTTACTTAATGTATTTTCTGAGTATAACTTCAAAACCATAACTTTTTTAGGGTAGACTTGAAGTGGACCCAGACCGAGATCGCCTGCTTTTTAAGCATATGGTCTATGAAATGGAAAGATTGCATAATGGGGAAGACGTGACATTTCACGATGTTTTAAAGTAAATAAATTCATTTTATATTTGATTTTTATGTTATGAATGCTAGGATTAAAAATACAAATCTGAAAGAAGAAAAAATAATTTTGTCTTTCTTATATGTAGCTTTTTATTTAGTTAAAATGGATTTGGTGAAAATAAATTAGACATATGTATTTTTCCTATTTTCTACAACTTTTAATTAGTTTTAAAGAAAAGAGGTATTTTTATTAGTTGTATCAAAAGCAAAATTTTCACTTTTTAAATACCAAATGACTAAATTTAGTAAATTGCTTATTAAAAAGAAGAAAAATAGCCACTCTGTTATCACTGGTAAAAGAGTTCCTATCTTTCTTTTTTTCCCACTTTTTTGCATTTACACTGATTTCGAACTTGTTTAATGGTCCATTTTAATGTGCTATTTTTTTTGTAAAACTTAAAGCAAAACTATAACTGATTTGTTAACAAGCATTTCTTTTATTAAGTGTTAATTTATAACATTTTCAATTATTTTCAGTATGCTTTCATATCGATCAGTAGACATAAGAAAAGCCCTGCAATTGGAAGAACTTTTAGCAAGGGAAGAATTAGAATATCTAATTGAGGAAGAAGTCGCCAAGCAAACAATACGCCAGTGGTTAGATAAGTGTCTACGTCGAATTAAAGCAGTGAGTATGCCTTCAAGAATTGAATAAAAGTCTGCCACTTGTTCTGTCCTTTTTTGATGACAAACCTTTGTGAACACTTTATTTTGGTGCTATTTATCTTTGATTTAACTTTTAAAAATCTTATAGTTTTATTGCATATTAATAGTTTGTTTGTTAGATTTTGTATTGGGGATCACACTTTTATTTCTTATATGAAAATTGCTTTCAGACATTGATATTCAACAGAATAAAGAAAAATTTTATTGCATAACTATGTATTTAAAATTGTGTATATATCTGGAAGTACTTTTTACTAAATTGATTTCATGATTATCATTGTTTGGATACCAATAACCAGGGCGACTAATCTGTTAGTTTGAATTTAGTGAAATTGAGAATGTTGAGGGGGAAAATTTTAAAATAGAAAGTAGAACAAAAATTATTTTTAAACCATTCAAATTCAACCTATCTTGAAATTCGAAAAAAATATTGCTTTAGTAGTGCTGCAGGCGTTTGGAATACCTTACAGGTCTTGATCTGTCGTTTACTTTAATTTTGGGGGGAGGGAGGATGGGAGGTGGCAAAAGGTGGTCCCTCTTAGTGTGTTCGTGTTATTAAAATCTCCTGATCAAATGAAAGGATAATGTTATTTTCGATGGCTAAGGAATTCATTGATAGAAATGGAATTGAAAAAGTTGCTTCACGTGTTCTTTATGGATGAAGCCTGGTTATTTCATCTCACAGGGTAGGTTAGTGTTCAGAATACAAGCATTTGGTCCACCAAAAATCCACACATTAAACATGAAAAGTTTTTTTATTCAATAAAAATTTCTGATACTGAGAAAAATCGATCTTGGCAACAAAAAGCTACGAAAAATGTCAGTTGAAGGAAAATAAAAATGGCAGATTATTCCAAAAAGTATAGTATTGCATACAACTTAAATAATTCATATTTAAAATTAATAGTGTTTTTTAAATAAAATATTTTGTAACAGGCTGTATATTTTATGTATCACCCTGTACTTAAATAAACAGAGGTGTAATCATAAATTTTTCCTAACTGGAATCTTTGCTTTTACACTGTAGCATATTCTCGTAATATAGGTTGTTTTCACAGACTGGCAGCTTCATAACAATATTAAGGTGCTTATACTTTTTAGTTTACACCCCTCAATTGTATTTTCCCCCACTATTATCTCTTCCATAACCCAGTTTTAAGCATATTTATTGATATTTCTGAAAGTGTTCATTATCTTGCCCATTTTACTTTTCCTAGCAAAAACAGCAAAATAGTCTTATCAACAGTTTGAGAGCAACAACTGAAGCATTGCTTGCGGGCACTGAAATTCCTCCTAATAAGCCTGTTGCCTCTGAAGCCAAAGAAGAGGGCAAAGAAGAAGCTGCGGCTGCTTCCGTAAGGCATCGCAAAAAGGGGCAGCTGCCTGGACGATCAGACAGCATTTCCTCCCAGGTAGCAATTAACGTGTAACTGGTAACTGTAATACTTTTATACAAACATTGCTCAATCCATTTGCACGAGTGTGACATTTTCACACTTATGTTTGCACTTATAAAGTGCAAATATTTGCATAAAAATGTTTCATTTGTGCAATTTTTTTTATTTTTGGCACTAGTTTTTAATGAGAAAAATTCATTAACTAGAGTATACACACTCAACACAAGTACGCAAAGAGAGCCAAATCAGAGAGTAAAAAGTAAAAATATAAAAGTGGTAAACTGTAACAAGGTAAAATGTAAAAAGGCAAAATTAAAAAATTTTTAATGTAAAGTGGTAAAATCTAAAAATGTGGAAACAAGTAAAAAGGTAATAAGATCAATTGAGTCTGTAGGTCTAAAAATTTGTCTCTGGTCTTCCAGTTTCTGTCGCATATATTCCTATATTTGTCAATGTTTGTCATAGATCGTACTAGCAGTACCCGCACGGTGATGCCCGTGCATTTAAATGGGAAAGAAGTCCGCTGAATAAATTTAAATTCACTCTAAAGTAAAATTATTATAGTTGAAGCAGTATAGTAATTGGTCACTTTAACGACATCATTTTTGTATGCTTGAATAAAAAATAAATGAAATATTTCTGCATTAATAAAAAATACTTCATATGATAGTATATTAATGTGTTTTGCAACTCATACTGTCTGAAAACACTTTTTCAAGCATATTATTGGAAAAAAGTCAACTCAAAAACAAAAATGTCAAATTGATAGTAATTGGCCACCTTATCGTAGTTATTAGCTATGAAACCATATAGTTATTGGCCATGTAAACATTCAATGTTATACTGGATTATCTTACTACTATTATATATGCGAAAGTTTGTATGGATGGATGGATGGATGTATGGATGGATGTATGGATGGATGTATGTTTGTTCCTCTTTCACGCAAAAACTACTGAATGGATTTTGATGAAACTTTTACCACAATGTAGCTTATACATCAGAATAACACATAGGCTATAATTTAAAACGATATTCAAAAAAGTTCGATCGGTAGCGCCTTTTTCATTCCAATTTAAGGTACATTATTTCTCATTAATCAAAAGGCATTGACCAAACTAATTCAGTATTTAGTGTATCATCTCAACTCCCTGTCGAAAGCTATAATTGCGGGCATCATTTCTTCTTTCCGTATTTAATGTTCAAGGCTTTTCTCAAGTCAAATCATGAAGGTTTTTTTTCCAGCTTCATGGGGAATATCCAGGCTTTTACCATGATTTGTATTTAAAACGTTTTGTATAGTCTTAGTTGTATAAGTAGAATATTTATCCTTAAGCAATGTGTTTCTTAATGTACATTGCTGCGTGAAAATATTATTTCTTTAGAATAAATTGTATTCCTTTATTAGTAAATTGTTCACTGTATCAATTATTTTCACAAGTTTCGTAAATTTATCGGTCCTGCTTAATCGGGTAACGAATAAACGAATAAAATATCCTGGAACTGGATATTTCCCATGCCATAGTCGCAATACTAAAGATTCCGTTTAATCGAATTATCCGCTTAATCAAATAATATTTCTTGGAACCGACAGTATTCGTTTGAGCGGGGCCGACTGTATATGTTTTAGAGTATCGGTAATGTAATCGCTTGAAGAGATTGGCAACTAATAAATGGATTGGGTTCATTATTTTCCAATTTAATGGAACTTTAAATACAACTTTACGGTATTTTAAAAAAAAAATTTTGCGCTGACTGGGCGGGTACTTACAATCGGTCACATAGAATCCAATCGAACAGGTATCTTGCCGAATTTGTTGCAAGAATATTATAATAACTATATATTGGTAATTTTTTCAACTGACGCCAGTTTTGGCGCCAAAGACTATGTAATAATACTTTACTTCTTACATGATATAACTAAAATAAAACGATTGTTGTCTGATATTTGTAGACTGCGCCAAAATCTTAATCATCGAGATAATACTCCCACAGTTGAAGAAAAGTTCAGGCTTTTTTTTTTTGGCCAATCCCGTACGTTGTCATTAAAAAAACTTTTAAAACTTATGTCAAAGCGTAAAGTAATCCGCATACGAAATTAATCAAACCCCAAAACTAAAATTACCAATAATTTGTGTTTTTCGCACAAATAATTGTCAAATGCTCCCTACAAATTTCGAAATCACTTAGGACAAAAACTTTTAGCGTCATTTCATGGTCAGCAATATTTTCTCAACATTAAATGACAATTTTTCTTTGACAAAAATTACTGACTTAATAATACTTAAGCATATTTTCATAAAGTAGGGATGGGAGCAAAAGTATCCTAGGTATCCCAAAACAATTACCGCAAATTTAGCGACATTTTAAATCGTCAAAGCGGTACGTTTTGAGTTCTTTTAGTTTAGGAAAAAAAAAGCGATTATAAATTGGTTCTCAATATTTTACTGGCCCAGGCAACGCCGGGTATTTTTGCTAGTTCATATATATATATATATATATATATATATATATATATATATATATATGAAAATATTATACCTTTACATGAATATAGTATACCATTGTATGAAGGTATTATACCGTTAATTGAATATATTTTCCATTCATTATATATATTATAACATTATAGCATTCAATATCTTTCTCCATCTTTCTCTTTTCTATTTTTTGACTTCTCTTTATTTGTTTTAGTCTTCTTTAAAGCATTTTCTTTCTTTGTACGGCTGCTTGTCCATTCCCTTTTCTTTTCTTTATTCTTCACTCTTTTTGCAGCTTTTCTTGTTCATTGTTTTCAATAGCTGCTCTATAACTCTCAGAAATTATAAAGAATGTTTTTTTTGTCTATTCTATTAAGAAATTTTCTCCTACTTTTTTGGCGCATTTTCTTGGTAATCATCGATAAGTTTGCTACAATGAGTTGTTTTGTTTGAAGTAGATGACGTACGCAAATTTCTAGGAGTTTTCAGTGGAGTTATCACAATTGTTGCTACTGTCACATTATGTTCATTATTCAGATTTGCATTTGATGTCAGTTATTCAGTATTGGTGGAGTTGTTTTTAGAAAAATCGTTCTGGAAAAAAAAGCGCCCAACTTTGTATAATAGTCATGTATTATTTAAAACCCCCTCCTGAAATTTCGGTGCTTTTATCTTGTCCATTTCGCCTACAAAAATTTTTTGGAAGTCTTTTGGAGACATGAGCTTATTTAATACATTAAACTGCATCTGATTTTTCTGTTGCCAAACATTTAGAGTTATCAGTAGCGTTCTCATCATAGGAGGCCAATTACTATAATTTTCTGAATATATTATGAGAGTTATTGGCCACAACAAAACTTTAATTTTCAAGAATATATTTCTGTATTACACCTCAAATTCACTTAACAGGCACCACAGCTGTAAATCTCATTGCATTGAGTTCTTTTAAAATGTAGCATAAAAAATTTTAGTCTTATGGTTTTCTCCACAACCTTTTAAACTACACTAAAAATCCTTTTAAAGTTTAAAACAATTCGCCAAATAAATCAAAAAGACAATATGTTAAGTAAATAATAGGAGATTTTCTCAAATTTAGTCAATTTTCAAGGCTTAATTCTATACGTAAATTTAAACCACTGAAAAAAGAGCAGCTTGTATGGAAAATAGATATAGTGTTTCAGTTTTGCGTACAGAGTTAAGCCTTGAAAAGGGACTAAATTTGATTAATTAATATCTCCTGTTTTAATTAACGGAGAGAAACGTGTAAAACTTTTCTTTTTCAGAAAAAAAAAAATCCTTTCCAGCGATATATGTTTTTGGGTGGGGGAAGGTTTTCCCTCCTCTATTATGGCGGATGCCAAAAATGAGACTAATTAATTAAAAAATAACTAATTCGAAATTTAGAATTTGGCCTTCGAGATGCATTACACTGAGATATGTTCACATTTTTTTGCCAAGTTTCAGGTCTGTAGGTGCTGTGGGGGCTTCTGGCCAGCGGTTACAAACTTACAAACAAACAAACTCCGTCATCTTTATATATAGAGATACAGCTACAAAATATAGCTACAATTGTGCACATGAATTGAGCAACATATAACTATAACATTCCCCCTAATTTCCTGAAAAATATTGCTTAAAAATTCATTGCAAAGCTTAAGAATAAAACGTTTTCTCTTAAATTTGTTTGAATTTTTTGTTTACATAATACCACTATTTTTAATTATTTCTTGTAATCATCTTTGGTACTATAACGGCTTGCTGAAAAAATAAAGCTTGAGTAATTGAAGGGTTCATGTTCACCATTCTGTTGACTACTTAAATAAGTCAAACATAAAATAGATTCAGATTTGCTTTAAAATGCAAATTGCTCTGTTGATGTTGGACTTATTTAAGTATGCTAAGTAAATTGCTGTAATCTGATTTGTGTGTTTGGATATTTTAATCTTTTCTGAATAATGTAGTCAAAATTGAGTAAGATATTAATGATTTCAAAACTTAATCAAATACTTCAATTCTTAGGGTGGGAGAAAATTTTTGGCCCCTTCTCTTTCCGATGGAGCTGTACGTGCTGAGAAAGATAGATTTCCTGCTAAGAAATGGAATGCCAGGCAACCAGGTAATTTTTAATTCTAGATTCTTCTCAAAACATCACTGAACTACTTTCTATTTTTTTAGTAACATTGAAAGATGTAAATTTGCAACTGTTGTTTCTCATAATTGATTACATAATCATTATTCTTTACGAGATGCTCATATTGAAATTGGTAAAATTATTTTCTCTCCTTAAGAGCAGTGTTGGATGAAAGCTTAAAAAGTGCTCTTGTGTATTCTTCGTATTATTTTTTTAACCTTTAGGAACCGGGCGGTACACATGTTGTACCATAAGTCTTTTTTCTTTAGAGGACAGGGTTGAAATTTTTACTCGAACCCTTTGGAGCCAGGTTTTTTCAAGGTTTCATACATCTAGTACGACAGTTTATTCCTTATCTTTTCAATGGAAAAGAAATCTGGTTCAACTGTCGTACTACCTGGGTCGAAAGAAAAATTTCCATATGAACAGCCCGGATCCAAAAGGTTAAAAACTCCTTCTTAAAACTCTTTTTTTTTTTAAATAAATTCTTTTAAGGAGGAGATAAAAATTTCACCCTGCAACGAAAATTTTGTGCACAATGTGTGACACCATGTAGTTTTTAACACATTACAAGCAGGTAGCCTAGCAGCGGTGACTATGGTGTGCAGTGGGTGCATTTTGCAATACCAGCAAATTTTGAGCATTTAAAATTAAAGTAATGAAAACAAAATGGGTACTATTTTCCGCCCTCTGATTGATAGCAATCTGTGAAACAAAGTGCCATGGTGATCCGAATGGGGAGGCATCAGACTCATAACCGGAGAGGGTTCCATGTTTGATCCTAGCCGATCAAAGATTCACCGTCTTCACTAATGGTGGCTTTGGGACCTTAAAAGTGCCTGGTGTCGCAAAGTCCTCCAAGTGAATCAATGTCTCTGAGGTACTGGACCAGGGGTTTGCTTGGCTCCTGGTCTGGATGAAAAGAACAGATTGCTCTTCAGGGCGCAATCCAACCAGTTAAAACATGTGTTGTGGTTGGTACGGGGGACACTGGAGTGAAAAATGAAAAGTCAGTTAGACGGGTTTTAATAACTGCTGCTTCTAATGTGTTGATCTATTGCTATTTGCTATCCAGAAAAAAGTCCAGTGATAAGATGAAAGACAATACTTACAGGAATACAATCAGTAGTCAAACCCATACTTGAAAGTAAGAAATAAAGTCTTGTAATGGATCAAACATAAGTGTTTGCTTTTGTGGAAAAAATATTGTACTGTAGTAAGCCTGGAGATTCAAAATTTTAGTTAGTCACTAGTGACTGGTAGACAAAATTAGTTAAGTAGTCATTTCATCTGGAACTTCTTTTAACCCATTAATGCCTGACATTTTTTTTTCCAAAGATATTTTGTATACTGGTTACACGGCTACAGAACACACCAGTGTTTCTTTTAGACATTTTGCTCCCGGCTGCACCTTGAGAATCCGGAGGGACGAAGAGATAGGCTCAGATCCAGAGGGGAGGGGAACATGGGGGTGGACTACAGCAAACGAAAATGCCTAAAACTGCATTTTGAGGACTTGTTTGGTAATTTTTGTCCCCTCCCCCCCTTTTTGATTCTTAAAATTATGTAATTACCCAATATTTCTAATAATGACCTCTTCAAAAGAAGAAACTCTATCCGTAGTTGCCAAGGACGTGTTTCAGGTGGTAGATGTGAGTGAATCATCTCTTTTCCTTCTGAAGTAAATTGAAAACTAATTACTCTTAATATAAAAACTAATAATATTTTGAAACATCAGTTTGTAAATTTATCAAAATAATTGGCTAGCCCCCACCCTAAATGAATTCCTATGTACTCCCAAGGAAGGGCGATATATGTTTCAACATCTGTTCTTTTTTCAGTTTTTGAGAGTAATTTCATTATTTCATTTCCATAACAAGGTAAGAGATAGAAAAACCGAATCCTTTACAATAAAATGCATAACCAAGCAAGGCTGTCGTAAGGTCCAATATACTTGATAAGGCTAAGGAAGGGGTATATGAGAGTTTGATGACCCTCTTTTTTATTTAACATATAGTGTTGCTTGCAGAGATCTTTTTTGGAAAACAGAGTGGATCTAGCTGCCAGCTGAGAAAAAGATCATGACTAAAATGAATGAGGATCACACATCGGGTGTATTGCGTTCTAAAAGCAAATAAAGATAATTCAAAGTATGGAAAGAAACGTGGACGTAATATTTAAGCAAAACTAAGTTGTTCTCCAATGAATGTTTTTCTAAAATGTTCTAAAATTGTTGGTCGTATATCTACACTGTTAAAAATTCAGCAAGCTTTTATGATAAATGTCACTGTAAAATGTAGCGTTTACCGTACAGAAATTTTTTACAGTGAAAAAAAATTGCGATTGCAGTGCCAATTGATCACTACGTGACTTACCGTGAGGTGCAGATGACACCCTATTTCCGCTCTCCTGATGTATCTCATCTGGTACTGTGGATAGTAAAGCAGTGTAAAAAAATTGGGTCCTGGGTTCGATCCTCGTCGTTCGTATCTCGCACCTTTTAATTCTCGTTTTCTCTTCCGTAAGATGAAAAAACATTTCACGGTAAAAGTTACCGGCAACATGGATGCTAGTAACTTTTACTGTAAAATTTCAGGAAAAATTTTAATAGTGTACGTTATGGTGTTTACAAACATCATATTTATAACGCATCAAACTTATGACTTTTGGATAAGGAACGGGGGAGAGACTCGACTATGAAAATTTTCGAAATCGAAGTTTTTAGAACGCGATTGCATGCCATTTTGGTAACTTTAAGGAAAGGAATGAGGTTCTCGGTGTATTTCGAAACCGAAACTTCAACAACGGAATTTTAGATGGTCTTGGGGAATGGAATACAAAGATTTTTCCTTAGAAAGTTTTCGAAATTGAAGCTCTAAAATCGAATTTTCGTACAATCTTTTTTCAACATTAAGGTGAATTTGAAGGTAGTTCTCAAAGGGTAGGACTCTACCATGGAAAAGTTATACAAAATGAAACCTTAAAATATAATTTTTGTGTATTTTGATGCCGTTATATAAAGGGCTGGATTTACAACTTTCCTCTTAAACCTTCCTTCATTGAAGACCTGGAAGCGCAAAACTAAGCCATCTTTGGACATTGAGAGAAGGGATAGAGTCCACGGACTTTCCAGAAGGATAGGATGAAGAAGGAAGGAGGAGGATGGAGTTCAGAAGGATGGAGTTCACAAATAATTCATCTGAAATTTTTTAAATTGAGGTCCTAAAAACGATTTTGTGGATTTATCTTGAAAACATTATGAAAATTGATGAAGTTCAGGACTCTCCCAGGAAGTGTTTTGAAAGTGAAGAGTCCCCCCCCCCCCGCCACTCCCCCCCAAAAAAAGCGCAACTGTACTGCAGCCAATCTTTAATGAATTCTCCCCGGTGTTTTTCCAAAATTGATGTCCTAAATTTCAATTGAAGACCATCTTCGATGCTCCCCCAACTCTCCTCGATATATGTTTTAACCTTTTCATTTTTCATACATATAATTTCTTTCATATTTACTTATTTATTTATTTTTTACTTTATTTTATTTATTTTTTCGCGTGTGTTAGGTCATGTTGAGTTTTCCCCGGGGGGGGGGGGGGCAGTTGACTTCCTCGGGGGTGGCACTGCCCTCCCGGAGAGATGCCTGAAAGAAACACTGGAACACACTTTACGATGGTTCTGTACTGCAATCTGTAAATGATGAATTGAAACAATACCAAAGTAAAAATTGAACACTATTATTTGGTTGAAATGTTCATTTTTGGTAAATTCAAACATTTTTTAGACCGTCCCTAAAAAGGGACGCGAGGCATAAATGCGTTAAATGGAAGCATTGCATATGAGATCAAACTAATTGCAACATCATACTTATGAATATTTGCTCAGAAATGAAATAATGCATATTTAAAGAATCAATCTTTCTTCAACCACCAGTTTGTGCTGCTACAATCATCCTGTTCTGTTAAAAAAAAAGTAAATTGTTTCATTTGGCAATGTTTTGGCTGCATGAACTGAAATCCTTATAGTTTATTACTAAATGTATTGCATGTGTTCATTCCATCAAAGGTTCTAAAGGTCTACCTGATCTCAGTGAAAGCAGTGAATTGTCATCACCTACTCCAGAAGAAGAGGAAGGTGCAATTCAACCTCCATCCCAGAAAATGGGAATTGTTGTTGTTGAAGTCCAGAGTTGGTGGACTTCTCAGCTTGGATATGCCAGTGGTTCGGAAGGTGAGGATTGACGTTCTGCAACACAATGCTTGACAAGTTTTTTTTCTTGATGTGCCATGTAACAACATGCTCAATATGTGACTCGTGTACTTCCAATCAGTTTTTAAATGCCGCTGTTTATGTAAGGCAACTGGCCATTGTTTGCATTTCATGTGATACACTTGGTTGTTGATGAATAAGTCATGAAACGAAAATATGTTAACGTGTGTATATGTGTAGTGTGTTAGTATAGTTGGTTTGTGTATCAACTGTTATTAATTGATCCGTACTGTTAAGTAACTTTATTTTCAACATATTTCATTTGCGACAGTACATATCTCCTGTTTCAAAGTTTACATTCAAAATCTAAAATAAATTTGTTTTAGATTTCATTTTTCCATAAAAATGGCAGCTGAAAGAAATTAACTGTTAATATGTTTTAAGGTCTTATAAATTTTTAATGAATATAATATATGATTGTATTTTTTATGCAACATTTGTGACAGTCATTTACTTTAAAATTCTATTCCGGTTTTCCAACATTTTTTTAGTTACAAAATCAAACTCCATCTCTAACCATGGCTCTTTACAATACAAAAATATGTACTTTGTAATGTTTTCATAAAACTGCTTAAATTGAAATAATGCATTGAGTAAGAATGATTTATTATTGTTTTTTTCTCGTTTTACATCATTTTATTTCAAAATAAAATTGATTTATCAATGAATACCTTTTTAAGTTAAGAAAAACTCTAAAGTTTTGAAAGTATGTCTGCCAATTGTTGAAGCTATTCCCCCAACCCACTAAAGTGTATGACAACAAATTTTACAATAGCATTGGTTTTTAGTGCTCACAAACCAACTGAATTTTAAGAAAAACAAATAATAAAATTTTTTATCAATGAATTGCTCGATTTGAACAGTGTTGTTTGCTTTAGTTTAGTTTAATGATTTGTTCTTCTGTTAATGGTTTGCCAATTGGTCAAAAACTGTGTTTAAGTTTTAGAAAACAGTATTTGTGTCTTTTTGGTTTAGCGTTATTTAGAACAGGAGAACCTTGTACTCGTGATTTTTCTTTGTGTAATTAGATTAAAAATTAATTTAGTGTCTCTCTCTCATAGCCAGTTATTTTAGTAAATAGTGTTCGATCTGACAATGGTAATTTTATGAACCTCTAATGCCAATTTGCTAAATTATTCATTTAAGAGAATATCTGTGACCTCTTGTTTTTTTTTAATGTTGATTCTTATAGTTATAATTATGTTTCTTGTTTAAAAGCATTTGAATGATATAAGCGAACATATGCCATGTTTCTTCAATATTGGGGAATGTGGGCTTGTTATTTTGTGTGTATGATATATTTGCATGAGATAATCAATTTTTAGATAATTTAATGAAAAATGTCTTTCAAGCATACCTTCATGATAAATTTTATACTAAATTTCTTTCTTTATTTGTTGAGTTTGTATAAGAGTTACTATATTAATTATAGTGTTAAAAATTACAATTTAGTGCGACAAACGTTAATTTCAAATTTCATATTTGTCAATGTTAAAATGTCTAAATTTAACTTAGATTTAAAGAGTGCTTTAACAAATAATGTATTTTTTCTCATTTAAATAGATTCAAAGCTTTCTAATTAATAGTAGTAGTGTGTTGAAGTAAATAATGTAAGAAATATTTAATTATTCTTTTGAAATTATCTAAGATTAACTTCTTTCTATTTGTACATGAAAAGCAAATGTTAAAATTGCACATTTTGTAAAAATATATATTCAGAAAATTTATTTATTTTTAGTATATTGTCTTGAAATTATACTTTTTTGTACTTTGTAACGTTGATTTATTGTATTAAATAAATATTCATGAATAAAGATTGTATCACAAACACTAAAGAATGCTTATTTTTTATAAAATTGACTTTCTTTCCTGCATATCTATCCTCGATTCTCTCTAATCAATCATTTTTTTTTTTTATGTAAGCGGCATAATAGGATCCTCAGTTAAGGTCCGTTGTTGTTTTAAATGAGTGCAATTTTAATCATTGCTAAGATGTAAAACTCCAAAATAATAGACTATTACCACAATTTGGAAATTTTTAATCACCACAAAAATATTTTTGCCATTAAATGTCTAAAATCAAACAGAAATAGTCTAAGCTTTCATAAAGAAATTGTAAATCGCAACAGCAAATGACAAATTGATGAGTAGCTCTAAAATTCAGGTTTTATATGCTCCTTCAAAACTCCTTCAAAACTTCTTTATTTAGGAAATTTTTTTGAAGGGCCCTTCGAACTCTGGCATTTTAGTACTAACTCCTTCAAAACTCTCCCATTTTTGTTTACGACTAGCATAATCTTCCTCCTTGACAGTCGTTCAAAATCTATCCATTTCTCTCTGTGCTCCAATCAAACAAATATTAGGACTACTTTAATTACATCTCTAAATATTCCCTCTATTTAACAACATCAAGGATATAAGCTAAAATTGGATTTTTAAGAATTTTAATTTGCTTAAATTCTATGTTAATTTTTTGGATCCCATTCCTTCCTCTAATGTTGTCAAAAATGACTTGAAGTTGCATTTCAAGAGTTTCAATTTCAAAAAATTTCTAAAGGAGAACATATATTAAACTTTAATTGGACATATATTAAACTGACATGTGTAGAAAACTACTGTAATAATAAGCAGGTTGAAGACAGCATTTTATTCATAAGTACAGTTTTGATTATTGCTGAACTCCCATCTGTTGATATTCATGTTCAATGAGTTTAGTTTCTGCTGCAGGGTTTCTGTCTTTTCTGAAGAAAAATTGGTATCCCTGGTAAAGATCCATGCAAATTCTAATGGGCAAAAGTCTGTGTTAAAGTATGGATGTCAGAAAATTATATCTATTAGATTTTATCAAAATGAAAAATTTTACTCATTAAAGACAAAGTACCCATACGTTTTGCATAAATGTACTACCATGTATTCGTCATATTTAGCATCAACAATAGTGAAATAGTGGTCAAAAATTATTGAAATTCAAGAAGTTAAATTAAAGTGTAATTTAGGTAAGAAGTAGATGTGGATACTTCAAAATATTTCACAGTGAAATAATACTCATTTTTCAAAAGAAATCATGTTTTGTCAATGATTTTATTTTTTATGGGTTTGATGAAAAAAAAGTAGTTTATTTATTTTGCATTTTTTAAAAATATAACAATACTACAGGTGTATTTTCAAGTTATCATTTTAAGCTGGCTTAAAGCTGAATTTCATTTTTAATTTACCTCATTTTTATAGGTTAAAATTTGTTTTTGAATTGATTATTTTTGGATTTTTAGAATTCACTTCTTTTTGTTTTAGAAATTTTTCTTAGTTTTGAATTATGTTAAATGGCTTTTATTTTGCCATGCTGGATTTCTCGAAACAAAGAAGTAAAATTGAAACAAGTGAGGAAGCCAATATTATTAATGTTATATTCATTTGAAAGCACTGGAATGATGGATGTTACATGGCATGAAAATAATTAGAAATTTTGTTATAATTTTTCCTTTTTTCTTTTTTTTAGTTCAATGCATTTCAGAAAAAGTTACCATCTAATTCTAAATATGATCAATAAAGTAATATATTTCAAAGTTAAATATAGAAATAAACGAATTTTATGAAGTAAATATTTTTGTAAAATCATATTTTTATTTAACCACTGAAAGATGTCGATAGGCCGGCTACCTTGTCTAGTGGTCAGAGGAGTCTGACCGTGATGCGGTGGCCCCGGGTCCGAATTCCGACTCAGGCATGGATATACTTTCACTCTCTCCTGACCTTGTCCTTCCTCTGTGTGTATGACTGTGTCGTGAATTTCTGCCTGCCCTATAAACAGGTCTTAGGGCACATCTGTTGAGCTAAATCGGACTTCCACCTTAATCATGCTCGTAAAAACTGAAGCGGTACATAATCCACCTTAAATCGGGTAGATGTGTCTACTCGGGCTTAGGTACCCGAATGGTTTCAGAAGCAACAGATGTCAATGCTACCGTGTTAAGCACAAAAGAGGTATCTGCAGCCGAGCTCAAACAGATATTATTCTTTAAGGTTTTACGCCTCCATATATTTGGTTCACATGATACTTTTCAGATTAAAAAAATATATATTTCCCGTTCTCAAGTGACCGTTAAACATTGTACTTAGATAAAATGCAGCACGGGAGAATACTTAAACAAGTGTTGTGTATGTTTGAAATGACATCAAGCATCAACTTAATTAGACCACTTTGTTTTTACTTAATGAAAAATGTTTACCTGCTTTTATTTGTATTTCACCTTTACGATCAGGTTCATAGTGCAAGTCCCCTGATAACCTCTAAGGTTGCCAGATCTTGAAAAATAATTATTAAAAGAAATACTGAAATTCATTCCATATTTTAACAAGAACTTTGCAGTTTTACATGTTATTTTATAAAATTTTCATGTTTGTAAATATAACCAAAAAATAAAATAAATAAAAAAATTAAAAAAAAAAAGTGCGTGTAATACACACAGGAATTTCTACTTTAATTTAAAAAATAGGTTTTAACTGCAAGAGAATACAGAAGACATCAGTGAATTTACTACAGAATTTTTTCAGTGTTGTTCTGGAATCTATATAAGTTGTTACTATATTGGAAGTAGTTAAATTCATTAAGACATTCTCACAAGAAGCATGGCACTGGTTAGAGACAAGAAGAAAATTTTAAGGGGAGAAATGTTGCGAATGTTAATTTTACAGAACTATGTAAAACTTTAAGGTAAAAGATTGTAGAAGAATCTTTAAAATTTAATTGCAATGTGATCCAAAAAGCTATTGAAGAAAATAAAAAAATTGAACACTGCAAAAAGAACTTTGACGTTTGATAGGAAAATAATTTTAATTTTAAAGATAAAAAGTGGAAAAATACTCGGTCTTCTGGAAAAACGCTTAAGGAAAAAGCAAATTTTTATTCAGGAATGTACATGTACAGGTTACTAGAGCAAATCGGTTATTTACCTAACCCCATTGCAAATACATATGACATTTATGCCAATGACAATGTAACAATAAAGTGGCCATAGTAATAAATTAATGGGACATGGAAAAGTTTGAGAGAAAATACGATGATTCTCGATACTTTAAAAACTAGGAATCAAGTGTTGAAGTTCTTATTAAACAGGTGTCTCATGTGATGTTCCAAAGGACTGGGAAAATGCTATATTAATCGTACTTTAATCTTTTGTGGCATAGGGGCTTCGAGGCATCAGCCACCTAGTAGTCTTTTATTTTAGCCAAGTGAACTTGTGGTTTCAACAGTTGGTTGAAACAAATGAAAGGCTAGGCGGCTTCAAACGAAGCATTCATGTCTTAAAGCAGCGATAGGCTACTCGTCGATGGCGATCGACCAGTAGATCTCGAGCGCTTGCTCAGTCAATCGCGACTATACTTGGGAATTCTTTCTGTCTGGGTAGAAGTGAAAAACATTAAAATCGGGAACAAAATTAGACCTAACGTCTAAAGCAAAAGTTATTTAAAAGTTGTGAACTTTTTAGAGACACTGCAATTTTTAATAGTCACTATTTTATTATTTTTTAAGCAAATAGTATACTTGTATTTGGAAAAGTTTTTGAGTTTACAAAACACTATTTTAGTAGTTTAAAGCAACTGTCTAATAACTAATAAGTATCAGTCTTTTTCTAAAAGAGTTAACCTACAATTTTATATGAGCATAAATTTAACCGTGTAGGCAATACATTCGTAATGCATCGTGCTCTCCTTCCTCCCCCACAATTCTTAAAGTCGATCTCTCGTTCCCACCAAACTTAGAAAGTAGATCTTCAGTCAATTTAGGTTGCCGACCACTGTCTTAAAGGGTAAAGGGAGATGTTAGAAACTTACTACCAATAAGCCAGCTGGTAGTTCTGTTCAATTCAAGAAAGTGAATTAAATGAAATAAAAATAGACTTGAAGAGGTGAAGTAAACTTACGTGTTATTTAAATACGGGCTCGAGAAATGTAGCAAATTATATCCATATCTCAGCGTCATAGGGGATATGCATCTAGTTTCATTCTTGTCTTGCAGTAAGTTTGGGTATCTTGCATATTCGTACCATCGTCCTGTCATCTCGGGACAGAAGGTAGTCTTATTAGACTGTACACTAAATGCGCTATGGATGGGTTTCAACGATTGAAAACTTTATCTTAAAAAATCTGGTATGGACCCCACACTACTTCCTTTTACGTGTAAATTTCTTAGTAGTTGCCTTAAGTGTTAAAAAAAGTGCTTGGAGTGAGCAAGGTAACAATTCAAATATTTACTCCCCTAATCTGCCACAAAACAATGCAAAAAATATTTTACAATGGTTAATTTTCTAACTTGCTGATTTTAATATCATTCAATGAATTTTTCGCAAAATATCGCCAATAGCGCCAAGTTGAACCCAAATTCAAAAAATAATTTTTTCGCCCAACTTGGCGATATGACGCCGAGTGGTCGCGCCACTTGAGTCTGTATTGAAATTAACATTGATTTACCCCAAACAAGGTGTAAAAACCCCCTTGGGAACATTCGAATGCAATCACAAGGGAAGGTGCACAACTAGACCCTTCTCAGAGCCTACGACATACCAAGCTAGAAGTTTCTACGGCATATAGTTTTTGAGTTATACGACATACATACGCATATACGTACCCAGGTCAAAATTCATGCTAGTACTAGCAACAAAAATATGCTAGTTTTTGCTATGTCTGCTAGATATTCATGCTATGATATGCTTTTTTCAGCTAGCAAGCATCATATGCTAGGGAGCTATCTTACACATTAATAGCATAGCAAGCTATATTTTAAGCATCATATGCTTAATTGCTACTCAAGCTTGTTCAAAGCATGTGGTGGTTTGTACCTTAACAAGCTATTTTATGCTTTTTCATGCTAGCAAGCGTCACATGCTGTTGAACTAGCTTTCACAGTAATAGCATAGCAAGCTATATACAAGCATCTTATGCTTAATTGCTGCTCAAGCTTGTTCAATAGCATGTGGTGCTAGGTACCTCAGTAAGCTATTTTATGCTTTTTTATGCTAGTAAGCATCACACGCTAGGGAGCTAGCTTGCACAATTATAGCATAACAAGCTATATGCAAGCATTTTATGCTTAATTGCTACTCAAGCTTGTCCGATAGCATGTAGTGGTAGGTACCTTAGTATGCTATTTTATGCTTTTTTATGCTAGCAAGCATAGCATGCTAGGGAGCTAGCTTGCGCATTAATAGCATAACAAGCTATATGCAAGCATCTTATGCTTAGTTGCTACTCAAGCTTGTTCAATAGCATGTGGTGCTAGGTACCTCAGTAAGCTATTTTATGCTTTTTTTATGCTAGCAAGCATCACATGCTAGAGGGAGCTAGCTTGCACAATAATAGCATAACAAGCTATATGCAAGCATCTTATGCTTAATTGCTACTCAAGCTTGTTCGATAGCATGTGGTGCTTGGTACCTCAGTAAGCTATTTTATGTTTTTTTATGCTAGCAAGCATCACATGCTAGAGGGAGCTAGCTTGCACAATAATAGCATAACAAGCTATATGCAAGCATCTTATGCTTAATTGCTACTCAAGCTTGTTCGATAGCATGTGGTGGTAGCAGTGGTCGGAAGTAGCGCGCTACAAGTATAGCGAAACTACTGTAGTAGCTACATTTTTTAGTAGTTTGTAGTCTAGCGCACTACTTTTGAAAAAAAGTAAAGTAGTGAGTAGCGCGATAAAAAAAAAAAAAAGTAGTTTGTAGCGATTTCTAGAAATCACTTTTAAATTAAAAAATAAATTAATAAATGAAAAAAAAAAAAAAGGAAAGAACGAAGGAAAAACACAAGGTTTAATTGACTCTAACTGTTGCAAATCTTGCGCGAGTACAGCAGCGGACGCAATGAGAAATAAGAACCATAAAAATATGAGCCAATACATCATTTTGACGAAATACATTCTATCAGTTTGATGCAATTGGTTTATTTGGCATCATAAGTTTTATATTCCTTCAAATAATTTTCCTGCACCTGAATATTCCCCGGCAAGAAATTTAAAAAAAAAATGAAGGTTAAATTCTTTCAATCTTTCAACTTTTTAATCCTTTTTTGTGACGAATATTCGTAAAAATTGTTTAAAAAATCCGAAAAGGACGAATTTTAGCAAAAAAAAAAAAGGCAATGTAACAAATAAATTCAAAGACAACTCCTAGTTCTATTCCATATTCAAATGAGTTAATTAATTAATGTAAACCACTTTTCGAATTTTTTCGGTCAATCCTCCTTACGGTGTATGCTTTTTATTTATTTTTTTAAAAAGTTGCGAAGTAACGACTACAATCAAAAGTAGTTTGTAGTCGCTACATTTAAAAAAAAGTATAGTTGTAGTTGTAGTTAACTCCATTTATAACAAAGTAGTTGTAGTTGTAGTTCGCTACAAAAGAAATGTAGTTTTTCCAACCACTGGGTGGTAGATACCTTAGTATGCTTTTTTATGCTAGCAAGCATCGCATGCTAGGGAGCTAGTTTACACAATAATAGCATAGCAAGCTATATACAAGCATCTTATGCTTAATTGCTACTCAAGCTTGTTCGATAGCATGTGGTGGTTGGTACCTCAGTAAGCTATTTTATGCTTTTTTATGCTAGCAAGCATCACATGCTAGGGAGCTAGCTTGCACAATAATAGCATAACAAGCTATATGCAAGCATCTTATGCTTAATTGCTACTCAAGCTTGTTCAATAGCATGTGGTGCTAGATACCTCAGTAAGCTATTTTATGCTTTTTTTTATGCTAGCAAGCATCACATGCTAGGGAGCTAGCTTACACAGTAATAGCATAGCAAGCTATATACGAGCATCTTATGCTTAATTGCTGCTCAAGCTTGTTTAATAGCATGTGGCGGTAAATACCTTAGTATGCTATTTCATGCTTTTTTATGCTAGCAAGCATCGCATGCTAGGAGCTAGCTTGCACAATAATGGCATAGCAAGCTGTATCTAAGCATCTTTTGCTTAATTGTTACTCAAGCTTGTTCGATAGCATGTGATGGTAGGTACCTCCAGTAAGCTGTTTTATGTTTTTTTATGCTAGCAAGCATCACATGGTACGGGAGATAGCTTGCACAGTAATAGCATAGCAAGCTATATACAAACATCTTATGCTTGATTGCTGCTCAAGCTTGTTCGAAAGCATGTGGTGGTAGCAGGGTTTAAGCTGAGTTTCAAAGTTTTTTAGTAAAAAAGCTATAATTGGAGAAAAGGCTTTAACAAAATGCTAAAGATTAATAAATAGCGAATCTGTTTACTATCTTTATAACTTAGTCTATGCACTTTATCTCCTGTTAACAGCTAAATTTAAAATTCACCCTTGATATCTTGAAAGAAAGAAATTTACAGAAGGTAACCTATTTTTTTTTATAAAAATATTTTTGAAAAAAAAATAAAAAAATTGAACCGACTTCAGAACTTCACTCGGTAAGTGCTCTAAAAAGAAAAAATAATTTTGTTCTTTGAACACCATCAATACTACATTTAAACATATGTTTTGAAGTCGGCACCAAAAACACTAAATATGACATACGGAACTATTATCCAAACTATAAATATAAATGTCAATGAATCCAGGTTCTTTAATCGCATTCGCATAATGGTACAAATATTCAGCTCTTAAGTTTCAATGGTTTCTCTGAAAGATGTCCGCAAAATGTAGTTAAACATTATTTTACCCATAGCTTTTGCATTATACACAGACGTCACGAGAAAACTCGTCGTAATTTACTCGGGGGTGGTCGAAATTGATTTTCCGGCTGTTTGTATGTTGTTAGGTACATATGCACGTGCTGATAGGTCGAAAAAACTACGCGACATTCATTCAGGGGTGAGCAAAGTCAAAATTTAGACCGTAATTTGAGTGAAATTTTTTTCGTGATCACAATACTTCCTTAACTACGTAAAAGGAAGTAAAAAGACTAAGAGTTCAAAATCGTTTCTGGATATAGTTTTTCTGCCGGTAACAACTTTTTCAAAAGTTCGAATTTTTGATATATTCCCATGTACTATTAGATGTTTGATCAATGACAATAAATTCTCTACCCGGCAAACGAAGCTTTGTTGTAAATAATGTTGGAGGAACAGTATTTCAATGTTTGCTTTGAAGGGAGCAAGACAACAAAGAGAAAATAAGTAAATTAAATATTTATGTATTTAAGAGTTAAGATAGGTACTTAATAACCAAATACTGTATCTTAAGTTTTTGCATTAGAGAACATCTGTTGTAGTTGTAGAAAACTAATCCTTCTTCTCAACTTGAACTGTTTTTGCATAAGCAAAAGGAATTTTTGCAATGAATTCCAAGAATTGTAACAGAAGCTATAGAATGTTAAAAAATTACTCACCTTAAAGTAGTTAAAATCTTTCATGGGAGGAGGTCTTTTTCCACGAAAGTCAATTCCTTTGCTCCCATCTGCTGTGTAGCAACTAATAGTATGGCATACGCAAATTGGGAATTAATTCTGGATAGCTGAACTCCTGCCATGGATTTAGTGTTTAAACTTTTGATTGAGTATTTATTTTAGTGCCGCACGACCTTGACACTTGTTTAGGCCAAGTGTTAGGTCTCGCGCAAATAACATTTTACCTAGGCTTCATGTTTCATGTTCTGTTTCGGCTTTTTCTAGAAACCGTGAGAGAAAATGCAGCACTTTCGATAATAGAGAAAGTAAGGTGATAAAGTGGATGATACGAATGTTTCAAAGTTATTTTTAAATTCTCGAGATTTGTGTTCAGAACAATTCCCATTAATTCATAACTTCTTTATGTCATGTAAAAAGTTAGGAAAACGTAATTATATATACTGCACTTTAAAACTTATTTATTTTACTTCTATATTTTTGAAATGCTCTTTTTGAATAAACTTTTTACATTATCCAAGCACGGACTACTGCTATTAATTAAAATAGGTTCGCCTATGTTTAAGGGTGCTCCTCTATTCTAGCCAATTTTTGATGAACCAGTTGAAAGAAGTTTTTTTATTTAGAGCAACGTTTGCATTTATAGTTTAGTTTCTTATTTAGTTAATTGAGTTATTTATTGTTATTAGCTTAGTTCCGCGAGATTAGGATTGGTGCCTAACAAAAATCGCCAATTTAGCGAAGGTGAACCCCTCAAATATATTTTTACTTAAACAATGCACTTGTTGGCGACAGTTGCCTACATTTGAATCTGAATCGGTACGGACCAGGAGCACTGCACGGGGCCATTTTAAATTTCTTTCCCCCCCCCTTTCTCTCTCTCTCTTTTTTCCGTCTTTCTCATTTTTTTAGAAATTGGGAAACACAATATTGATCCTGTTTTATTTTTTCCTTGTGTTATTTTTATTTCGATCTAGAACGCAATCTAAAATACGGCGAACCTTCCGAGTACCTAGGGCGTAGCCATTTACCTCGGAGGTCTGTAATTGGGTGAAATGAGCATGAGCTTACTTGTAAACCAATGACGAGCTGGTATTTGTCAGAAGTTTAAAAAATTTAAAAATGAAGAAAAACATAATTACTTAAAAAAGTTAAAAGGGGGTACTTAAAGAAGTGTGAAAAGTACGAAGTACAGTCTTTAAGGAGCCCTAAAAAAGGGAGTAGCAAAGGTTGTGGAGGGTGTTAGTCCTAGCCAGGAGAAATCCCTACTCGCAAAGCGGCAGCTCCCAGCGGCGAGCCGCGGAAAGTGCCGTGAGTTTCTTATCTCAACAAGGCACGGGGCCGGCGTTGGTTAGCTGGATCAGCCGGGTCGTAGGACGGAAGGCTGTTTAGCAGTGGGTTTCCAACCGTAGGGATCCTTTCAAAGAATCTTTTGGCCAGATTTTTGGAATAGTCGTGGAGGGTAGGAATGCCTAACTCCTGTATGAGTTTATCCGTACGGATATAAAACTCAGGATTACAGGCATCCCGGACCATAACTCGCTGAAGGTTTTCGACACCGGAAAAGTTCGATGATGCGGAGGTAGCCCAAATGGGCGCTCCGTAGCTAATTATGGGCCTAAGGCAGGTTTTATGGATCAAAAGTTTATTGTCAGTGGAGAGGACACTGCGACGGTGAATAAGAGGGGCAAGGGAGGCTTTAGAGATAATATATTTTTTCCTGATATTTTCAATATGGGGTCTCCAAGTCAGATTTCTATCAAAAATGATGCCTAAGTAAGGTGCAGTATAGGCCCAGTTGATGGGCTTGATGTCTAGATAAAGTTTAAGGGGGGGGGGGAATATCAGTGAAGAAGGAGACTGCAATGCTTTTAGAGGCATTAACTTCAATCTTCCAATTTCGATCTACCGCGAGTAATATTTTTCATAAATCATTGGTATTGTTGAAATTTACTTGGAACAACAGAAACTTTTTACTCGGTTGCAATTGAATGCTCAAAACTAACAATGCGTCTTTATTAGCAGCAACAATTGGAGATTCAACAATATTGATAAACTGAGTAAGTTTTTATATTCATTTCGTTAAAAGTTCTTGAGTTTGACGTTGAAAATATTGTGCTTTCTTTTTCATTTGTGTTAAGTTTTCAAACTATTGAATATGACGAGGATGGCTTCTGCATTTCTTACCCTCGCTTTGTATTGTTTTCTCGGAGCAAAACTGTCAAACTACATCGGCTATGAAGATGTCTCCGGATTTTTCTACAGCGTCTCAACATTGCTGTTAATTCACGTATTGGATTTGGGGAGAAAATACATCAAATTGCTTCACCTGAAGCCGGGTCACAACCAAAAACATGTGGCCACGCAAATGACGGAACAGAAATACGTCATTGTACTTTTATGTAAGCCAATCACTGACAAAAATGATGTGGCGACACAAACTCCCCCGCCAAAACCGCCACGAAAGCCAGCGGTAACCAAATAAACATTTTAAGAAAGTATATAGTGATAACTGTACATAGTGTATATAGATTTTACATATTTTGTCACAGATGTATATATTTCTTTTTTATCTAGTTGATTCGTTTGTATATTAGTTTCCCTAAAAGCGACATTTTGAAGAACTTATAGATTTTTAATGTTGATTGATAAAACAATGGCTTTGTGTGAAAACTGAATATTTATCGATTTCCAAAAGTTCGAATGGACCAGTTATGACTGTATATAGTGTTCTTACTTATTTCGTTATGGATAGATATTTATTGTGACTGTTAAGAAACATACTAATTTAAAAGTTACTACCAAAAATGACTACCAAAAGTGACTACCAAAAGTGACTTCCGAAATTGACTACCAAAACTGACTACCAAAAGTTACTGTCAAAAGTGACTACCAAAAGTGACTACCAAAATTGACTACCAAAAGTTACTGCCAAAGTTGACTACCAAAAGTGACTATCAAAAGTGACTACCAAAAGTGACTACCAAAATTGACTACCAAAAGTGACTTCCGAAATTGACTACCAAAAGTGACTACCAAAAGTTACTGTCAAAAGTGACTACCAAAAGTGACTACCAAAATTGACTATCAATAGTGACTACCAAAACTGACTCCCAATTTGACTACCAAAAGCGACTATAAAAATGACTACCAAAAGTGACTAGCAAAATGACTGCCAAAAATGACAATTGTCTTTCCTAATTACTGTTGGCGAAAAGTCACCTAAAGTGGTCGAATACGCATGTTGGACAGAAAGTTGACTGCTTCTAAAGCGCTTTCTCTCTCTTACTCAGTTCTCCACTTCTTTCTTCCCTTCTCACGACAAATATAACTCTCAACTCTGGATCAATTGCAAAAATGGTTTAAAAGAAAAACAGCAAATCATCTCAAGAAATGTATCATTTCAAAAAATGTTTAGAATTAATTGTAATATTTAACGCTAAGTTCTATACACAATCAAAACGCAGTTACTGACTCAAAACTTATATGTTTTTAAACAAGTTTTATGAGAAATTGATATTCACTGTGAATTGAAACGTTTATATCAATAATTGTAATATCAAACGCTCCAAATAAAATTGTTTTTAATCCAAATTTTGCTTCTGTTGTTATTATGATATATCATGTGCGTGTTTATGTCTTACAAAAAGTTAAATAATATCAGAGTAGAATCAAGCAGCTGTGTGTGTGTGTGTGTGTATGTGTGCGCGTATTATTATAACTTTTTAATTGAGGAATAACGTTCTGAAGAATAATGAATACACACACAATATACAGTCGAGGCTGTGGGAACTTCCTATATAACTCGAACTTCCAATAACTTGATGCTTTTAGCCGGTCCCTTGGGGCTTCGAGTTATAGAGACTCGGATATATATATATATATATATATATATATATATATATATATATATAATATATATATATATATATATATATATATATCAGGCACGTGCCGTCAATTAATGCCTAGGGTAGGCAGATGCGTAGATTTGTGGAATAATATAGATCTTTAAAAACGCATAAAATGTAAAAAGTAGTAAAAAAATATGAATATGAAAGATGTTTACTTACAATACAAATAAAATACATATATGCAGGAATATTCGACTGCATATCTATATATAAGTTATATATCTCATTTCCATATTGGATACAGTTTCAACTTAATCCTACGAAAAAGCGGGATATAAAAAAAAACCTAAAACAGTTGAAAATTACTGCATTTGATAAAAAAGAAAACACGACAATGGAGTAGCAAACTGTAAGCATTTAACAGTACTGTACAAAAGACGATATCAAGACGTCTAGACCGTAGAAACGCCACAGACTCTACAGGCACAGTTCTGCGCATGACGTAGTCAAGTTTCGGCGGAGAAAAGAAGAAACCGCAAAGGCACTTTTCGGACAGCCTTTCGTCGCCACTTTTCGAGCATTAGGGGAGAAAAGTGCGGGACACGTGCACTTCCTAATACTACGCACAGTATAGATACAGTGATTGAAAAGCAGCTGTAGTCGGTGCTTTTTAAGGAAGAAAAATGAACATTTCCGGGTTTTTTCTGCTCTATTCGCTGTTTAATGCCTTAGTATTTCCAAATCAGCGCATTACATGTCATTTAATGAAATTAAAAAATTGGTATGTTTTCTTCATGGGTAGGCACTGCCTCCTTGCCTACCCAGACGGCACGTCTCTGATATATATATATATATATATATATCCACTGACGCAGCAAGGAAGAGGAGCTATAAGTTTGACATTGTCTGTGTATCTGTCAATCGGTTTATCTGTCGATCTGTGTATCTGTCTGTGGCGGCACTGTACGTAGAGCCTAAGCAGATGAACCGATTTTGAAATTTTTTGTTTGTTTGAAAGGTGAAGTGACCGAGAATGTTTTTAGCTAGGTTGCGTCTTCGGATGACATTAATTAACAACGATATTAATTTCGAACCTTTAAAAGGTTTTTCGCAATTTTTGAAGTGTTAACATACTGGAAAATTTAAAACAATTGTACCAAAAGAAACAAAAAACATTTCTGCGTCTGATAAGATGTGTTTAGAACTTCTATAAAATAGGACTTGAATTATAACGTTTTTTAGCAAATGGGGCTAAGACTTAAATCTACAGGATTGGAAACCGATGCCATTGACATCACAAGAGTCATCGCTTATATTTGGTTATAGGCTTTATGATATAATGTTTACAGCTTTTTTTTTGGGGGGGGGGATAGGGAAAAAGATATTTGGCGCTGATTTGAGTGAGATTACTTTCATGTAGTATCCTAACTCAAATTCCGTCCAAGTTCCTTTTACTGAACTCTCTAAATAGAGGCAAACATTGTCAAGGTCATAGCACAACTTATCTGAGAAGCACTATACGTTTTATACAGGGTGTCCACTCCTATCGTGGATCAATAGCTAATTTCTAAACCGTTAGAGATACGCATATAGTTCACTTAGGAAAAAATCTCCAAATTACGAAAGGAATTTTGGGTCTATTCAGTGTTTTTCAAAAAATCAAATTTTGAAAGAGTTATGAAATTTAAATTTTTATACAGCCCCCCAGTCCTATCAATCATATTTAGTAAAACATTCTTGACACTGTAACGTTTAAAACTAAAAAAAAATCACTCTTCTACCACAAAAATTGACCGAGTTATGACGTTTTGAAAAATCAAGATTTTGCATTATTTCATGACGTCATCGAGAGATCAGTAAAGGGACCGTATGCGAAATCCTTCAAAATCTTGATTTTTCAAAACATCATAACTCTGTCAATTTTTATGGTAGAACAGTGATTTTTTTTTAGTTTTAAATGTTACAGTGTCAAGAATGTTTTACTAAATATGATTGATAGGACTGGGGGGCTGTATAAAAATTTAAATTTTGTAACTCTTTCAAAATTTGATTTTTTGAAAAACATTGAATAGACCCAAAATTCCTTTCGTAATTTGGAGATTTTTTCCTAAATGAACTATATGCGTATCTCTAACGGTTTAGAAATTAGCTATTGGTCCACGATAGGAGTGGACACCCTGTATAATATCTCCATGTATTTCAAGGTTTAGTTCGTATTAGACCAAGTAGAATGGTTTCTTAATGTCGTAAATCCAGCAGTTCCTATCTTCGGTCTAGGAAGTTTTGGCGCGGCAGATTGGGCGCCGGCTTTTTGGCGCGGAAGATTGGGCGCGAGGCTTTTTTGGCGCAAGAACATTGGGCGCCGGGAACATTGGGCGCGAAGTTTTGGGGCGCGAGGCCTTTTGGGCCCCGGGACTTTTGGACGCGAGGCCTTTTGGGCGCCGGGACTTTTGGGCGCCAGGACTTTGGGGCGCAAGGCCTTTTGGGCGCCGGGACGTTTGGGCGTAAGGTCTTTTGGGCGCCGGGACTTTTGAGCGCTGGGACTTTTGGGCGCTAGGCCTTTTTGAGAGCAGTGCTTTTTGACGCAACTGCTTTTGGGCGTGTGAGCATGTGGACGTATGGCACCCTGAATGATTGGAGCGGGGGACTTTTACGTCCAAATCTTTCGGCGCGGGTGACTTTTGGCCAAAGCGAACATTTCACTTTTCCTGCGGGTAAGGTGGGGGGCAAAGGATATGTGCTTCATGAAAATTGTACCAAAAAACTACGTCCACTTAAATATAAATATCTTGATTTTCCGAAGTCTGGTTAAGAGGAGAGGGAGGGGAGCAATTAACCCTCTGAATAACGGGCTTGTGTTTGAGCGCCACCAATAAGTTTTTCTTCGGTAATGGTGGACAGTTTTATGTTTCGAAATGAAACTATTTTCTAGAAGGGTGAGCGGTATTTTAGCTCTGTATTAATCGTAATGCGTATTCTACTTTTTCTTGTGCTTGGGGGGGGGGGGGGGGGATTTCGTTTTTATTGTATTTCGGGATCTGGTTGCATCCTCTTCTGTAGCACTCATATGCACAATGCTGTTCTACAGCTTGCATATAAAAGCTTACAATAGACAACTGCATTTTATCGTTTCGGTACTTTTTCTATAGAAGACTTGCACTCATCCATTTGAGCTCATTCGAAAAATTCTATCACATTGCATCCGAGCAGTTAGTTCAAGCCAACAGCATTAGCAGACTATAGCTTTAATTGATTACTAGCGGTACCCGCACGGCTTCGACCGTTTTATAAAATTAAAAGGTTATTTTGCTCGTTTGTATATTTGCAGTTAACTTAGGTTATTCCTACAGCTAATTTTTTTTTTCAAGAGCTCTGCATATTTTCGGTACATTTGAAAATTTGCACACCTTTGACTATCAATTCATTTCACATTCCAGGGTCCCTCGTACCTGCCACAACTCGTGGTTTAACCGGGATAGGTTCCTGAAGAGTGCTATGTTCTTTTTGAACCAGACCAAGGGCCAAGCAACCGCTGGTCCAGTACCCCCAGAGGTATCGTTTCACTTGGAGGACTTTGTGATCCACGAACATTTTTAACGTCCCCCAGCCACCATTAATAAGGACGGTGGATCTTTGACAGGCTGGGATCGAAACCGGGACCCTCCGGTTACGAGTCCGACACACAGTGGTCCGAAACGGGGAAAAAGCGGAAAAAATCCCATAAGTGTAGATCGCTCTCCTTGAGAAGTAGTGAAAATGTGACTTACGTTAATCTGGCTTTGAGGAGCAGATTTTTTTTGGAATACGTCAAATTTGATGACCAATCTCTTTGATAAAAATAAATTTGTCCCCGTTATACCACGACATGTTATTTTTTAGTTTTTTTAGTTCACAATATATTGGTGTTTGTACATAGTGAGATTCAAATGAAAACATCCGCCACGCCTACAGTCGCAGGTGATCGCATCAGCTAAAATGCTTTTGTTTATTTACAGGAACGTTTAAACTATTTGCTAATATAGCTTTAAGCTCACTGGAAGCCGCCGATAAAAGTTTGTCTCAATATATTTCATAATGTTTTTTCGCAATTACTTTTTTTTTTCGCTTCAGATAATTCAAAATTTTTATTAATTTTAATTATTATTTCTGGTGTAATATGCATCCTCTATCTGTGAAAGACCAATGTGAAATGAATTTTTATAAATGCAAGTTCAGGTTACTGAACGTATGAATTAAAACTGCAATATAGGGTCACGTCCCAAATTTTTTTAAAACGTAATTTTTCAACATTCTTGGCCTTTTTTCGGAAAAATGCAATTTTTTTTCCAAATAAATCTTATGGAGTAGGTTACTACAACTCAATGGCTAAGTAATTACAACATTAAAATTTTTCTATGTTCAAACTTTGAAATGCCTATTTTTTCCGCCCGCGAACCACTGTGTGACGCCTTACCGATCGGGCTATCACGGCCCACCTTTGACTTTCAGTTGATTAGGTTCTTTTATGTAAACAGCGATATTTTTTGCGAGAAAAGGCAAAGAAAAGAACAAACATGGTTGCATGTGAAGGGGGGCTCAATATTGATGGCGCTCATCGGAAGAGTTAAAATATGGAGTTCGTCAGAAATGTGGAGGACAGTAAACACGATAAGCAAATCAAGTATTTTATACACTGGCGGAAAAAAAAAATCCCAACACCAAGAAAAAATTGCCGTAGAGTAATGAAATTTGGGTAATGCAATTGTCTAGTTAATATGTTTAATTGATTAAATGCACAAGATCACTGGCTAATTTAAGCTTAAGAAAATGCTGTGCAAATGTGAAATTATGTTAATTTAATAGAGGGTGTAACCTCCAGAATTTTGAAGGCAAGCCTGAAAGCGTGCATGCATTATGTCATACAGATGCCGAATGTCACTTTGTGGAATGGAGTTCCATGTGTTGCACTTGCTGTGTCAATACTAGGACCGTCATTGCTGACTGTGGATGATGCTCGAGGTGCCATCGCATGATATCCCATACGTTATCAATTGGAGACAGACCTGGTGAATTTGCAGGTCATGGTAACATGTCAGCACTCTGTAGAGCACATTGCGTTACAGCAGCGATGTGGGGGCGAGCGTTATCCGGTTGGAAAACGCCCCCTTGAATGCTACTCATGAAGGGCTGTACTACTGGTTAAATTAACAGACTGATGACAAATTTTCAGTCAGTGAGTTTGGGATAACCACAAGAATGCCCCTGCTGTCGTAGGAAATTGCTCCAGAGACCATAACTCCAGGTGTGAGTCCCGTGTGTCTAGGCCGTAGACCGCTTGGATGCAGGCGGTCCCCTGGCCTCCTTCTGACCAATATACAGCCACCACTGGCACTAATTCAGAATCTGTTTTCATCAAAAATTACAACAGATCTCCACTCCGACCTCCAGTGAGCTCTGTCGTGGCACCACTGCCGTCGGAAAAGGCAATGGTTTGCAGTCAATGGAATACCGGCTACAGGCTGCCTGGCTCGGAGCTGTCCTTGAAGTAAACAGTTTCTTACCGTTCCTTGGGTCACGACGGTATCAACTGCAGCTCGAATGTCAGCCGCAGATGCAGTACGATGCGCCACAGCCGTACGCAAGATTCGGCGATCTTCCTTCTCAGTCGTGCCACGTGGCAGCTCGGAACTCGATCTTCTTGAGGTAGTACCATCCCTTGCCCATAGCTTCCAATAATCATGCATGGTGGAAACATTCCCACCCAAGTCTTTCTGCAATATCGCGAAATGAAAATCCACCTTTTCGTAGCCAAATTGTACGACCTCGTTCAAACTCGGTGAGCTGTTGATAATGGCTTCTTCGTCTTCTTAAAGGTATTCCTGGCTAACATGAACGCAATTCGTCAAATTTCACGGAAAAATAATACACACGAGCTTCACAACACGCTTTTAAAACAAGCCTTATTTGCATGTTCTGAGTGACGCCAGCTGCGCCACACTTATGCGCGGAACACGAAATTTCAATCGATGTCATCTTTCAGTTGTATAAACACGCCTACCAAATTTCGTTTATCTAACACAAGTCTTTCTTGGTGTTGGGATTTTTTTTTTCCGCCAGTGTATGTCATTACATTTGGCACATTATTTTTGGCTTGTAATTTGGCGAAATATTACTAAGTTATTGTCAAATACAAACCAATTTATGACATCAAGTTCGTCCCATTACTGTCGTGATTTTATTACCGCTTAAGTTTCGTTAACTTTAAGGTTGCGAATTTCAAAAACGTTTGGTTTCTTGGGTTAAATTCGTTTTAACAATTTGTTACTAAGAGAATGCAGTATTTGATGTAAATGCATTCAATTAATAATGAATCTAACAACAAATTGGAACTCGTACAAATTCTAAACGAAAGGCAAATAGAACTTTTCTTTCTGAAATTAGCATAAATTTAAATATTTTCAATACTTAAAAGGAAACGTTAGCATCGCAAATTACAGTCAGTAAATCAGGAGTAATAAATTGGTATCACAGAAAGAATACTCAACTTTAGTTATAAATCAACTATAATTCCTTAAAAGTAGGACATAAAAAAAAAGACAAATGGGAAAATGAGAACAATTTGTTGCGTACAGAAACCAACAGAAGTCTTACCAAAGTTTAAAAGAAGGAAGTTTTCTTTCCTAGCTTTAAAAACAAAATAATACATTTTCTGAAATGAAATATTTTAGAAAGAACGGTACAGTACCGCAATTTGTGCAATATTTTTATAATTTACCGAGTTTTAATTCCTTAAAAACTGAGAAAATAAAAGCAAACGATTTTTCAATAGTTTAAACATTTTATTTGACTCATTTTAATAAGTCTTGGAGTTTAGATTGCTATAAAAACAAATACATTTTAAAAATTATTAAGGGAAAAAGAACGAAACAAACAAAAGATATAAAAACGTAACCATGGTAGCAACATGAAAAATTAATTTACGCTTAGAAAATAAATTCAATTTCGCTATAATTATTGACTTTATTCTCAAGCTAAGCCATTTAGAATCGTTTGGCTTGAACAAGGTAAACCTTCCATTCCGGAATTCTACAAACAATTATTACAGCTCCTCTATTGCTCGTAGAACCTTCGAAATGTTATCATTTTTAGCAGAAAATTCTAAGCTTTTGAATGACATAAAATTTTAAAATATATATGAAATGTTTCTCCCCAATTTTATCAAATTTGTATGAAAAATGAGCTAAGAACTAGAGTAGAAAAATAACGAAATATAATTTTCGAAAAAACAGTTTGAAGTGCACACCCCCATGATACAAACCAATTTTGTGCCAAATTTTATGAAAATCGAACGAACGGTTTTACATGTTGTTGTATTATTAGTTCATGTAAACTCATAGCGGATGTTCAATAGTTTTGAAAATCAGAGGTAAATTAGTTAGAGTAGTATCATGAAATAAAGTTTAAAAGCGTAGTTTTTTTAAAACTATAATTGATATTATTTTAAAAATATTGTTTCTTAGCCGGAATAAAACTCATGCTTTTGATATTCCCGCATTTGATCCATTTTTTATCTCCCGTAATTATTTGCTTCCAAAACAGTTCGACTTCGTTGAGTTGCAGGAGCGTTTGTTTCACTAATAGCAATTCAGTTGATCAAAATTTTTTTTGCGTTAATTCATGGGGAACCCAAACATCGAGCTTTTTTGACTAAACCGTTCTTTTTAAATAATTTCAAACTGTAACGTGGTCGATGGTAAGCGCCTAAGCTATTTCCTGACGTCTTGCGAACCGGTCTTGCTTCATCAGTAAAAAAATTGCACCGACTTTTTCATTGACCGTCCGGCCAGAGAGTGAGACGCATTTTCAACATCGAAATTTCCGGAACTGAATTGAGCAAATCACTGCTGAGTCCAGATGGGGCTCTTACTGTATTCTCACTGTACATTTCAGAAAAGTTTCGGCAAGTTTTTCAGCTTTCTTACCTTTTTTTTTAATAGTAAATATGCATTACATATCGTTTTTTTTTAATCAGTTTTTCACTCGTTTTAAAATGGAAAAACTTTTAACACGACTTGAAAATTACTTAAATGTGCTCAAAATATGTAGCCTGAAATGTAACCTTTCAAACAAATATTCACGCGACGCAATCGAATTAGTATTGTTTGACAGACGTCAACTCCATTTAGTGAAAAGAAACTGCGAGGATTATTTACTCAATGTAGTATAAATAAGTAAATAAATATATACATAAATGTATATAAAAAAATGTAAACAGTTCTTTATTCAATGTCTATAAAAAAAAGTACTCACTTTCAGGTACTCAAAGTCTTGAACTCCTGCAGGCTTATTGGCACAGTAATCAATTTGGCCAATAACTACTGTAGAACAAATAAGAGAAATAAAAAATCTGGTATGGACCCCACACTACTTCCTTTTACGTGTAAATTTCTTAGTAGTTGCCTTAAGTGTTAAAAAAAGTGCTTGGAGTGAGCAAGGTAACAATTCAAATATTTACTCCCCTAATCTGCCACGAAACAATGCAAAAAATATTTTGCAATGGTTAATTTTCTAAATATTGCTGATTTTAATATCATTCAGTGATTTTTTCGCAAAATATCGCCAATAGCGCCAAGTTGAACCCAAATTCGAAAAATATTTTTTTCGCCAAATTTGTCGCCAACTTGGCGATATGTCGCCAAGTTGGCGTCAAACGGCGACCAAAAGCTTGGCGACATATCGCCAAGTGGTCGCGCCAATTCATATCACTTGAGTCTGCATTGAAATTAACACTGATTTACCCCAAAAAAGGGGTAAAACACCCCCTTGGGAACATTCAAATGCAACCACAAGGGGAGGTGCACAACTAGACCATCCTCAGAGCCTATACCAAGCTAGAAGCTTCTACGGCATATAGTTTTTGAGTTATGCGACCCACATACGCACACACGTACATACAGACGTCACGAGAAAACTCGTCGTAATTAACTCGGGGGTGGTTGAAAAAAAATTTTCGGCTGCTTATATGTTGCTAGGTACATATACACGTGCTGACAGGTCAAAAAAACTAAGGAATTTTCATTCGGGGGTGAGCAAAATCAAAATTTAGACTCAAATTTGAGTGATTTTTTTTTCGCGATCACAATACTTCCTTTACTACGTAAAAGGAAGTAAAAAGGAAAAAACGATTTTTAAATACATAGTTTTGCCGTTTGAGAAACGCTATTTGATGACATATATACATCGACAAAAGCCTTTTGTCGGATGTCTGTGCATCCATAAGCTCACAACTTTTTTCCATTGATAAAGGCGTTCCTTGTAACGCCGAAACACGTGTCTGCAGTATCCCTGCTCATTTGTGCATTGTAACGTTGGTTTTTTTCTGTACAGTATTTCATAGGTTTAAAATGTGTTATATACTCGTAAATGGTAATAGACCGGAACAAATTAGTTTTCAGAGACAATCGTTGAAAAGGCATGGCGAAATCGAACGGTATATGTGACTAACGTGCCTCAAGATCTAATTCAAGAATTTAAAAGAAAAACGTTATAGAAATACCCTGAGGAAATCTATTGACGGTTAGTTTAAGAGTTTACCATTCCAAGTTGTAGTGGCAAACGAGCGTTATTCTCGGTTAGTGTGACTGCTATGACATTAAAAAGTATTTTAAATATTTAAACAAGACTTTGCGTTGGACTATAGTGGGAACTGTATTGAATAGGTTTTCTACCAACCGTTTCAAAGTGGAACCGCAAAAGCTAGCAAATTTTCTCGTTCAGCGTGAATGAAATGTCTTATAAACTGATCGAGGGATTAAAAATAAATGTGGGAATTCGTTTTGAGTGGTTTTTAGCGCTAATTACTCCAAGGTAGATCATATCCGATCAAAATTTTTCTTTATTTTGTGACTGAACAGTTTTTAAAGCCACTTGTTTGAAGGTGATAGAACAGTAAGTTTTTCTTTATAGACTCTATCTGAGGAAGGTATTCGATGCGAATGTATATGGAGAAACTTCGATGTCTACAGTTGGGGCGAACCTGACCGCGATTAGGATCTATGTAGCCTACATAGTGTTACCAGGTTAAGATTTCCTCGACTTTAGTGATATCAACCTCTCAAAATCTTTGGCGCGTTCTTGATACTTTTAAAAATAAGATAATTGGTTGGATAGATATTTATAAGAGAGAAAGATTCGTTCTAATATATATGAAATTTTCAATTGCTTCTAATTTTAAGTTTTATAATAGTTTTGTTGCCGGTTTCCTATAGACGAAAAATATGTTACCTGCAAAAAATGGAAAGCAATAACATCAAATTTTGCTCAATTACTGGACAGATTGTATCAAAACAAAACTAGTTAGAGTTAAATAAATTAAAGAAAAATTAATTAGACATAAAGTAAAAAATATTACTCATTTATACTTGGTGTGAATTTAAACGTTTATATTCATAAAGCTATTCAAACTGCAAATGCCATGTAGTATTTTAGAATGATGAAATTGTATGAATTTGTTACCCAAAAATGTTATTACAACACCCGCATTTTGCTTTTTTTTTCGGCTCTAGACTGTTTTTTTGAAGGCAAGTTAAGGTTCAAACAAAAGGGTGTTGAAGTATAGGATAGTAAAACACAGAATAAGAAACATTATTTTTGCTATTTATTATGATTATAACACATGCACCAAATTGATACGATAAAAGCTTAACATTGCAAATGGACGAAGCGAACGAAAATATATGATTACAAACTGGACAAACAAAACGTTCAAATTAAATTAAACGTATTGTTTGTAATTAGAGTAAAGACATTATCACGTGGTCTAGAAATGAAAAGTCTTCCTTCTGTACTCTTTTACACCAGATGAGAAAAGTTCGCATTTCATAATTTCCTTTTCAATGGCTTCAAACTTCACCCTGAATTTCCCTTGCAACTTGCTTGCTGAAACGGAAAGCAGGAATGTGGAATCTGGATTCCCGTTCTTGATTATAGTTGCTACTAGGCACTCGCTTCTTCACTTCTCGAATTTGAAGAAAATCTGAAGTGAAGAACATGTTCATATCATTAAATTTGAAATTTGAAAATCACTCCTTGAAATACAGGGTGTCTATAAAAGAACTCCGGGGAAGTCCCAAATGTACCCGTATTGTACGCTCTGTTCTCTATTAACCCAAGTAGCACACTTCGTTTTTTAAAGGTTGTAAAATGGTTATTAACGTTGTAACAACCGCTTAAAAACGTTAATAAAACGTTTAAAGGTTATTTGTGCTACCCGGAAAGCTCTACCACTTTCAAAATCGAAATTTCAAGATTAATAAAAACTATTAAAAATTAATAGAAAGCCAACAGCAAGTAGAAACTACATTAAAAAGACATCTTTCCTAAAAACGAATTTAATAAACAAGCTTTGAGCGTAATTTTTTTTTTAATAAATTATCGTAGCAATTTATAGAAGGTGAGCATGCTTACCATTTTGGTATCTCTTATGATTGTCGGTTGATGTGTCTGGCGTTACGTGAACAATATTCCCTCTTAAGTTTTCGCTTCTGTCAAGCATCACTTCAGTTGTTCGTTGAAAACGTGACTGCTGTAGATCCATTTCTATAAAATTATCAAAGGAATGAATAATTTACGTTCTATTTTAAAGGATAAATATATATTACAGGTAATGATAGGTAGATGGTTTGATATTGTTTGAAATTTCTGTGACATTTATTGAGAAATAGTGTTAAAGAAATCAAATGTTCATTCAGTTTGCAACATTTATTTTATTTTCCTTCTGCTTGTCATCAAATGAATCTAGATTGATTTCTAAATTTAACTTAAAGTGTACTGTCATGTTCCTAGTTTTGTGAAAATAGTAATATTTTGTAATATTATTTTCAAAACAAAACTTAGTCAGATTTCCACCAAACTCCAATGAAGTCGTCCAATGTAGTTGAAATATTTGTTCAATTCATGAATAAATAATTAAGCATTAAGTTATATAGCCCATTGCTTTATTGAAATCAAAAGAAAAATACTTGTATGTAGCTTTTTATTGGAGTTTTCTGATATTACAGTAGTTCACCACATTACGAGAGAAATTGACTTATTTTATGTGTGATGTTTTGTGCCTATATCCGAAATAAAAAGAACCAACTGTTCCGAAGACTTTTGGCTTATAGCGTCATGCCGTTTCGTTGAAATTATCATTAGAACTTTAAACATCTACTCCTCTGAAATTTAAAATACAATAATAAAACTAACGTTATAAGTTATCCATAAATGATGCCACGCTTTGAGGGGGGGAGGGGTGTTCCCGAAATTGTGACAGTTCGTGGCAACTGTGAAGGGCGCTTCAGGAAATGTGACATTACTTTTTTCAACAACAATATGCGATGAAAAACAGCGTGATATGTGACAGAGGAGAGCGAAGCTAAGATGAAGTATGACATTTTGTGACAAATTGAGGAAGGGGTGCGGAGTGTCAAAAATCTTGGAAAAAAGTGTGGAAACGTTTATGAACAGCCCCATAGAGGAAAAATAAAAATTCTAGAAAAATGATTAGTGCTTAAAACATCTTTTCCCGGATTTACATGATTATATGTAAAATTATATATTCCTAAATAAAATATTTAAGTATCTCCTTGCTCATAAAAGGGGCGGAGACCCTGCTGTATGCGAGCACTGGTTTGTCAAACGTGTTTTATTTACGGTCGTGTACTCTAGCAATGTCGGTTTGTTTGCTGCATAAGTCCAATCTAAAATCATATTAATTCTATTCTTTTGAAGAATGTGCAAAACTGCTAGAATATTATTTTGTTAAACGTATATCCTTTTGATTCCAAATGCACCCGATCGCGTACAGGGATAAAAAAAATTGTAAAAGGTATTCTTTAGTTCAAAAATTCTTTAAAACTAATGAACCTTATCAAAAACATTATAATTTTATTATCGTCATGTAAATGGCAGCATGGGTTACATTTTTCAAAACACTACTACTCAAGCAAAAATGGTAAATGATAACTTATGTAAAAGTAGCCCTGTTTGTGGTGTAAAACTTGAGTTATTTTCCTCTTTTATTTTGAATTTGTTGTATTCAAGCGTTGTATTTTGTTAAGCAAATCTTGAGTTTGAAATTAAGCGAAAATAAGTTTATATGAGGTTTTTAATTGGGTTCTCTGTTTCAAAAATAAAGGAACGGTACATCATTTTTTAGTCAAAAAGCCAACAATTTTTTCCAGAATTATTGTTATGTTATTATATTTAAAATATGACAATATACGGGAAACATTTTTTTTCAGAATGTGGTTTTTAATCAGTTTTTAGAAGGGTAAAATCTGTAAAAAGAGTTTGAATTAGATATAAGTACTGGAAAAAGGAGATACATTTTTCGTGCCTAAGTTTGTGCTTAAGATTTGTGTTTAGTAACATTTTCATATGCGCCAAGCTACTAATATGTTTAATTAAAAAAAAAGCCAGTTCAAAATTTATAGGAAACAAAGTAGGATAGTCAACCAGTAAATAATTATTTAAGCACTCTTCGATTTTTGGAAATTCATAAAATCATTAAAATACGCAGCTTTGAGTACATGACATTAAAAACATTTCACTGATGATTGTAATTAACAAACTAAAAGTGGAAGAACTTTAATGGTTATACTTCAGGTTTTTGGGGGGCTGATATGGTGCAGCAAATCAGTATATAAATGACACCGCTTACCCAATTAACAAACATGACATTTTTATGCTGCTTTCTTTATGAAATTGTTTAGAAAATACTGCTATAAATTTATTAAAGAAAGCGCTTCTGAAATCTTATTTTTTAAAGAAGATTGCGAGATGTTCATTTACGGTCGCACCATCTTACATGAACAGTTGCAGAAATGTCATCAAAGAACTAACATTTACTTGTGTCAACTTGCAGATGTTGGAAAACACGTACCTGAATTAACTTTTGCGCGGTTCTGTAGTCCAACTTCTGAGACACTCTTTTTGTTATTACTACTGACATCGTCAGGACTGTCATAATATTCGACGTATTCTTCTTCCGAGTCTGAAGAATCTACGTTCCTTTCATGTTTGGGCTCCCCCGATGACAATCCAGTAGAATCACTGCTCACATTTTGAAAAGAATAAATGTCACTGTTCCATGTCATGTTATCATGTGACCCATCGGAAGTAAAATCGGCGTTGTTTTTCGTAGTCATATTCGAGTACTGATATTCTGTAGTAACTACACTGTTGAAAGTACCATTTTCAAATGTATTCGTTTGGCTGTCTTCTCTGGTTTTCAAATATCTGTTGTCAAAATTACTGTTCATCTTTTCTAAAATGAGCTCAGTGGAAGAATGTTGTGAGCCATACATTTTTGTTTCGGGATATAATCGTGATTCCTTATTCCTATCATCTTCTTTAAAATTGAAGTTTGAATTTCTTTTAATGTTTTCACCATCATCTTGCGCCAAGTTTTCGTCAGAATTTTCTGAATATTTATTTTCCTTTTTTTCCTTAACCAGTGTCTCTAGGTAACTTTGGTTAGCATTTCTGAATTCTTTTTTCTTTTCCCCTAAAATTCGAGAGCTTTGATTCTGTTTGGATCCAACTCTTTCGATTAATTTAATTTTCTTTTCTATTATTTCTTCTTCTTCATATTGAGATTTATCTTTTAGCAGCGGTATTTTGAATTGATACTCAGGTTTTTCATTGGAAACTTCTGGTCTGCCAAACTGAAATATATTTTTATTTCCTTTTATTTTTTGTGACTTAAGAGTCGACGCACGATAAGGAAAACTTAACGTTTCTGACTTTTCCTCCAACTCCATAGGTAGTTGGGAGGGAATCGGAAATTCTTCAAGTTCGTTACTAATTCCAACTTTTGATTTATCAATGTTAAGTTTAGAGGGTGAATCAGATGGAACTGGAAGCTTTTTTCTACCATTATCTTCAATAACTTTAGGTCTAATAGTTTTAATATTTTTTGGTAGAGTAGTAGGAAGTGGAAAGTCTTGTATCTCAGGTTCTTCATTGGCATTTTGTTTCTTTGTAGAGTTGTCATATTCGTCATTGGTTTCCGATGAAAACAAAGTATTGTCTTCGGAATAATTTTCGTCGGTATTGTCCTCTTCATAGTCCAAGCTGTTGTCTGATTTAGATGTACTGTATAGATTTTTTGTGATGTTTGAACCTGTATCTTGACTTTGGATTTCCTCCACTGTATTAGTTACAGGTTGAATATTCGGCTGGTAATTATCTGCTAATGCAGTGCCATCAGTCGAGGACAAATTGTTTAAATTCTTAGTGTTTTTCGCTAGATTATATGATACTAGCTCTGTTATATCTGAAAATGTTTCGTCATTGCTGTTTATAGTTGTCAGAGAATCTGGTTGTTGAGGTAAACTATTTCTTGTTGTTAATTCCTGATTTTCCTCTTGTTCTGCCTTTTGAGCATAGTAATCACTCTCATCATTTTTATCGTCACTATTTTCTTCAGTTTCGTCAACATTTGATTTGGTAGAAAATAGCGTTTTTTCATTCTTTTGATTAATATATTCAGTCGGACTTATTGTTACGTCAGTGGCTATTGTTGTTTGTAATCTATCATCAAATCCTTCTTTGTCAATATATCGGATGTCATCCGAGAACTTCTTCTTTTCTCGCTGGACGAAGTCAGTTTCCTGAACTTCACGTTCATCTTTAACTACAGTTTTTTTTGCCTTCAGATCTTCTACGACTCTTGACACTTGTCGTTTTAGCTCAGGTACTTGATCAGCAAGAGTTAAGCTATTTTTCCCATCTTTTCCCGGAATCTTAGTTTTGCTGTTAGCATGTGCTAAACTGAGTCTTTGAGTATGTACGCCTGGTTGCACATTTTCTCTAATAGCATTTTCATATTTTTTGTTAAAAGGAGAGTTGCTGGTCCTGATTGTTTCTCCATTTGTTTTGCGTTCATGTTTGGCAGGATGTTTATTATTAACCTTTGTTACAGAGATTGTTTTCAGATGATTTCCCACGTTTTTGTGATTGGAGTTGAGGTGACCTTTTAACTTTTTTAACTTGTTTTGACTTGGATGCAATGGTCTCGTTGAATCAAAACTGTCTATGGGATTTTCTTGATGTATATCGTTAGAAGCATCTAAAAGTTTGACTTTTGGTTTTATGTTTTTATTTCGTTTTCTTCTCTCCATTTCTTTTAAATAATTCGTATTTGCATTTTCTTTGGCGTATGGCTTTCGTTTATTTTGCTCATGATTTATTAAATAAACTTCTGTGTGCGAAGTTTCCACTTCCCCATCATGAGTAACAGGTAACTCTTCTTTTTCAGTTGAAGCAAGTTTTTGAAATGCAGAGGGCTTATTCAACTGGTAAAAGTATTCAGAATGATTATATACATTTCTTTTTGAGTGAAGATTTTTCTTAAAACTTCTGTCAATACGACTCGCCCCATCGGAGGATATTGCACTGTCAAAAGAAGAATCCAGTGGATAAATTTGCTTTTCTTCTAAAATTTCTAATTTTGGCGGAATTACAAAATCGTTACTAAGTCTATTTCTATTTGGAGAGTAAATTGTTTTATGAAAAGTATGTCGTTTTTTGTCTTTTTGTGCAGTAGCTTCTTTGCTGCTTGGGATCTCAGTCAATGCAGCTTCAAGATCTGAAACGGAGCTTTTTTCTGCTGGAAGAGAGTTTATATTTATATCAGAAATGCTTCCGTCATTTGAATAATCAGAAAGTTCTTGATCAGTGATTGTTGTTTTTTCAACTCTGTTGAATTCTTCAGTGACGACATTTTCATACTCCGTAGTTTTCAGTGAGACAATTTGATAATCAGCTTCAGAAGTCTCGCTTGATAAACTATTTGCTGTATTTAGAGGCTCATAGTTCACATTGGAAGTAATATCTTCATTTTCTGTTGCTGCAACGTAAGACATTTTCTGAGAAAATTTCTGCTTGTCAGTATTCTTTACAGTTACCATTCCAAACTCTTTTTCTTCCTCAGCTGGGACTCCTTTCTCGTTTAGGAGAGTGTCGCTTTTGACTAAAACTGCTCCGTCTTCCTCAAAATGTTTATTGGTATTTCCATTGTCACGATTATCCTGCACTAATTTACTTTTTGGTGATCCTGAGTTTATTAAAGTATCTTTGATTGTTTTTTTGTCAAGTGATGAACCAAGGTGTCCAGTTGTGTCATGTGCTTTATTTCTGTGAAAGTTTTTATAGTTTGGGAAATTCATTTTTTTATCTAAAATTTCTTTTCGGTCAGCGTTCCGAGGATTGGTTTTATCTGAAAGAATATTCGTTACCTCAGTAACTGCTACAGAATAATCAGTGGTAGGATCTATGTTCTTATTCTCTTCCTTATTACCTAAAGATGAAACGAGAGTTCCTACCCCAATATCTTCTTTCTCTTCTCTAAGAGACATGGTACTTAAATCTTCGGAATTATAAGTTTGTTCCTCTGCCTCACTAAAGTCTTCATACGTTTCTTCGTTGTCAACATTCCTTAGTGCTGGATTCTTGGAATATCCATTATCTGTTCTTGTTTCTGGAGTGGTTGTTTCATTTTCTTTGCTGAATCCATTTTCAACTGTTGTGGTGCTTCGCACAGTATGCTTATTACTACTTTCAGCAGCTCCATTGACTTCGTTTTTAGCATCCATTAAATCAAATTTCGTCACAGTATCAGTAACTTTAACTTCATAAGTAGCTCTTTCACTAGTACCATCGAAATATTCACTAGACTTTTCTGAAACAGAAGTAGTAATTTCTTCCCTAAAATTTCTATGCGTGTTTTCAATGTCATAAGATTGTCTTGGTGGATTATCAAGTATTTCTGAATCACTTTCTGTACTTCCCATGATTTCAGTTTCCGAAAAGCTTCTTTGGGGGTCATTTCCATCAAAGTTCACAGCGTCTTCATTGTACTCTTTTCGATTTGGTTCTTCGTCGAAATTGTTTTCTGTAGCATCTGATGAAGTGAATGCTTCAAGCACTGAACTTGAACTTTCTTCGGAAACTTCAAAAGTACTTTTGCTCGACGAAATTTCATATGCATCTTCATTATCCTGATTGTGATTTAAAACTGTTTTCTTATTTAGGTCGTTAGACATGTTTTCTTTCAATTGCACTGATGAATGATCAACTATACCTACACTATTTGATGCTGTGCTAATATAATTATTTTCACGAATCTTATTTCTTATCTTAGACTGTTCTTCACCATTATTTAAAGCATAGCTTCTCATTTTATTTAAATCACGTTTGTCATTTGCATATTGTTTATTTTTCTTCCACTCATTTACACCACTTAGAGTTTTCAGTTGTTTTGAATTCTTATTTGTAATTTCTGAATCATCAATATTTTCACCATCATTAACTGTAGCAAACGTTATTCTGCTTTCAGCATCTTGTCTTGTATCATAAACATTTTTCTCAGTTTCGTCGTTTTTAAAGATTTTTGAATTTGTCATCGTGTTGGGCTTAGTTCGCGCATTTATATGCTTGAATTTATTTTTTAGATGCTTTTGAGGATTTTCATTTAAGTGAAAATGCTGAAAAGAGATAGGATTTTCATGATTTTGAATTTCTGTTGACGAATGATCTAAATTTCTGCGTGGCTTTATCAAATATTCATTGTTTTTCATTTGACTTTCGTCCTTAATTTCGTCTGAAGAAATTACCTGCTCACCATTTATATTGTTATTATGATTGCGTTTGAAAGCTGGTTGCTTTCGTTTGATCTTTTGCTTCATTTTACTTGCAAGAAAATCTCTTATATTTTGTTCTATCTCTTCAATATTAATTTCATTACTACGGCTTACTACGGGGTGTGTCTTCTGCTCTTCAGAACCTCTATTTATGTTTGTCATTGGATCCGAATGATCTCCCCCCGCGGCCACCTCGTCGTAATCAGACTCAAAATGTACCGCCTCACGAGGCAAGATGTGTTCTCTTTGAAAAGATTTACTTGGAAAAGAGTCAATAGTTCTTTTCTTATTAAATGATTTTGGCTGAGGAGACACTTCGGAAACATTTCTTTCGTTCTGTATTTCTGTAGAAATAGTAGTGGTTTGTAATGTATTTTCTTCTGTGTAGTTATTTGAGTTATTTTTACTAATAGAATTTAGGTCATGCTTTACTTTTAAGTTATTTAGCCGTAGATTTTTGTCCTGGAATACATCTGTTGATTTACTTGGTTTTAAATTAGCTCGTCTACTATTGTTGGGTTTTATGTTTTGTACATTTGTTCGCACTTGAGAGTTTTGTACATTTTTATAATGCTTATTATTCTCAAAATCATTAGATGATGGTTCTTCATCAAATTCTTCTTCAAAATCAAAATTATCTTTTAATTTTGACGATTTTCCCTCTTCTTCATTAAATAAGGCGTCAAAATTCTTATCTTTCTTCAGTTCATCTTGAACAGGATTATGTGATGGCATAGTTTTACTCTGATCAAAACTATCGTCAAAATCGCTGTCGATATGAAAATCATCATTCTCCAAATCACCAAACGTTGTTGTTTGTGGGACGTATTTCTTGTACAATGAGGAGTTATTTCCAAAATTGTCGCCTTCGCTCTGAAATGCGGACTGTTTTGAATTTTCATAAGAGCTTTGTTTACTTCTGCTTTGAATTCGACCTAAGGCACCCTTTTGATTATGAAATTTAGTCTGGAGATAATTTCGTTTTGCTAGTAAAATTCGCTCAGGATTTATGTGTACATGCTTTCGCTGCTTTAGAGTAGAACTTTTTGCTCGAGTTCTCAATTCTGGTGTACGTGTATGATGATCGTTTATGCTATATTGAAAGTCTGTATGTCTAATAAGTTCTCTATTATGATTCCGTTCCTTCATATCTCCTTCCTTCCGTTCATGATCTCTGTCAAAATGATGCTCTCCCTTTTTACTTCTTTTTTTTCTTTTGTAATCCTTGTTTTCAATGTTTTTGATATCCTTCACACTTTGTGTTTTCAGTAATTTTTTGGAGGTTTGAACTCCACTCATGAGTAGAGCTCTTCGTTGCCTCAAGGCGTCTTTGTGCTGATTCTCTTGTGGAGCGAAATTCGACTGTGTAGAGATATTTCTTTTCCTGTCAAACGACACTTTTATTCCAGCCTTTGAAGTAACAGAGCCTTAAAAGTAGAAGAAAAAAATATGAAGGTAATATTTTTCGACATTTTTTTTGTACAAAATAAAACTGCAAAGAAGCATCTAATATTCATGTTCAACTAAGAAATAATGAATTTAAATAATGGAGGGGACTTGAAAGAAGGTTGTATCCCGATTCTTGCGTATCTCATATCCTGAGTTATGGTTCTAGTAATTCATATATCTCATTAGACAGCCTGCTTCCATATCACTTTACGCAGTTCCCTAGTCAATAATGCAATTGCCAATTTATTCTTACTTATTTTAAGATTGCGTAAATGATTTAAAATAGCCACGTGGAGGTAAGATTAATGTACGCGCGTAAGTTTTTCGCAACATATTATTATTATTATTATTCATTCTATTATTTTACTAGCGGTACCCGCACGGCTTTGCCCGTGGTATAAAATTAAAAGTTCATTTGTAAAATAATCAATATAGCAGAAAAAATGCTCTATTTTAGTTGTAATTCAACCGTAATTCCTTCAAAGTATGATATAAAAATCTGGTATGGACCCCAAGCTACTTATTTTTATGTGTAAATTTCTTAGTAGATGCCTTAAGTGCTAAAATAGTGCTTGGAGTGAGCAAGATAACAGTTCAAACATTTATATTCCTAGTTTGCCACGAAACAATGCAAAAAAAAATGTTTTACAATGATTAATCCCCTAAATATCGCCGATTTTAACATCATTCAGTGGATTTTTCGCAAAATATCGCCAATAGCGCCAAATTGAGTCCAAATAAAAAAAGAAAACAATTTTTTCGCCAACTTGGCGATATGTCGCCAAATTGGCGGCAAATACTTGGCGACCAAAAGCTTGGCGATATATCGCCAAGTGGTCGTGCCAATTCATATCACTTTTGTCTGCATTGAAATGAACACTGATTTACTCCATAAAAGGGGTAAAACACCCCCTTGGAACATTCGAATGCAACCCCAAGGGGAGATGCACAAAAATAAGCCAAAAGAGAAAATAAGAACAATTTTGTTGCTCACAGAAACCAACAGAAATCTTACCAAAGTTTAAAAGAAGAAGAAAGTTTCCTTTCCTAGTTTTAAAAACAAAACAATACATTTTCCGAAATGAAACACTTTAAAAAGAACGATGCAATAACGCAATTGATACGATATTTGGTTAATCTGTGCTTTAGATACCCTTTTCTCGCTAAATGGGCGATAGGCGTGCCAAGCGTGGTAACCCTGACTATTTTGCGTAGTTTCTCTCGGAGCTTTCAATTCCGCGAGACACGCAAAAACGCGCCAGTTGGTGACTTTTCGAAAACGCGCCAAGTAAGGTCCCAAAGCATTTTCACCGGGAAAAAGACAGGGTTGCCAGAGAATTGAAACAAAAAAATACTACGCCTCCTCTAAAAAAAATTACAAAATACTACTGTTTCCAAACGTTGCCAAAATCAATGTTGCTGAAATGCGAAATCTATGAAAATGAAAAAAAAAAAAAAAAAATCCGCCAAATCTTTTAATTAAGTCATTAGTATATTGGAAACAGGGTTGCCAGAAAAATACTACGCTCCTTATTTGGGCCGAAAAAATACTACCGTAGTATCAAAAATACTACGTCTGGCAACGCTGGAAAAATAACGAAACAAAAATAAGTATGAACACGTAACCATGGTAACAACATGAAAAGTTGATTTCCGTTGATAAAATAATTCATTTCATCTATCTTTTCAAACAAATTTTATTCTCGAGCAAAACCATTTTAGAATCGTTTGGCTTGCTTTACTGAAGGTAAGCCTTGAATTCCGGGATTCTAAAAACAATTGTTACAGCTCTCCTGATGATCGTAGAAACTTCGAAAAAACTTCATTTTATGCAGAAAATTTCAAGCTTTCGAATGACATAAGACTTGAAAATGTGTGTGAAATATTTCTTCCCTATTTTATCGAATTTCCGCTAAGAATTCGAATAGAAAAAGAACGAAATGGAATTTTCGAAAAATCGCTTCGAGGTGCAAAACTACATGCTACAAACTAATTTTGTACCAAGTGGCATGAAAATCGACCGAACGGTTTTGGCGCTACGCGCGTAACAGACAGACAGAAGGACAGAAAGAAAGAAAGACAAACCTTCAGCTTTATTATTAGTAGAGATTGAATTTTTGCTATTATTAACTTTACATGCACAGCAATTCTCATTGCTGAAGAGCATAACTCTTCAATGTCGCTTCGAAGCATAAATAGAACGCTTTACATTATGTTCTTTCAAGGCAAGAATGACACTATAAAATCTAAGGGAAAAACATTCCTACTTTTATTCATTAGTTTTTCCATTTTTGTGAGGTTAAAAACTAAAACATATTCGGAATCTCCAAAAGTAAATTAATAAATACCTTAGTGCATAAAAACAAAAGCACATCAAACGACGTTGAAAAGCACAAATGCGAATTAACACTGCATGAAAGTATTGAAGTTTTGATCTATTAATAAATACTTCATACAGTATTTCTGCGCATTTGAGCCTTTCAACCTTGTTTTATATGCTTTTTAACCGACTTCAACAAAGGAGGAGGTTATACAATTCGTCGGAGAATTTTTTTTTTTTTGTATGTTATAAGATTACTCGATGATGCCTGGACCGATTTCAAAAATTCTTTTTTTGTTAGAAAGGTCTTTCTTTCCGATTGGTCCCATCCTCTCGTGGTCCGGGTTCGATAACGGGAACCTGCAGAAATCTTTCGAAAAAGAAATTGGGATCACAGTAATCGTAATAATGACCATTTTGAACGCCAGGCTTCTCTGGATTGCGTAATGAAATTCATTTCTATGGTCTTTTTGAAAATTTTAAACCGAGTATCTTTCTATGTCCTGACTTTTTTCTCCTGAACTCCAACGAACTGAAAGTCGTACCAGGTACTTATTGATTCGTAATATTTCAGGTTTTATTAGTCTTAATTTACATAAGGTTTGATACAGGAATTCTGAAGAAAGTGCGCGAAATCTCCAAATTTTTGCTCAAATTTAAAGCGATTTGTCCTAAATGATTAAATATGAAATCCATTGTTACAAAACGTGATTGATATGAAACAGTTATTATAATGATAATGGAAATTTTGTATGAAGGCTTAACTGAAGCAAACATGAAACTCATTAGCGGTCCACGTACGTAATAAGTCGTAAAATTTTATGAACCGCGAGAATCTAGTGTTGTTTTGAAATATAAATTAGTTGAAAAGCCGTTAATATTTAGCCTTTGATTAAATTAGTACACAAATAAATACCAGAGAATAACAAGGATTGTTTTTTAGTGTCAATCGTTTAAAATTTTAGACGCGTTGATACTTTCTTTTTTTTTTCCTTACATAGTTTATTTTATGAAGCATTTACTTAAGCAAATTAGGTGAAGTTTTGTAATGGAAACATTACCTTATTTCATATGTACATTTACACTAAAAAGAATAAAATAAAAATATTTTTGAAAAAAAAAAAAATTGAACCGACTTCGGAACTTCACTCGGCAAGTGCTCTAAAAAGTAAAAAATAATTTTATTCTTTGAACACCATCGACACTACATTTAAACATAAGTTTTGAAGTCGGTGCAAAAACTATAGGTGAAATGATGTTTAACTACATTTTGCTAACATTTTTCAGAGAAACCATTGAAAATTAAGAGCTGAATATTTGTACCATTACATAAATATGTGGTTGTCAATGTAGTGTATGCGAATGCGATTAAAGAACCTGGATTCATTGCAATTTATATGTATAGTTAAATTATAGTTTCATATGATTCTATATAGTGTTTTTGCGCCGACTTCAAAACTTATGTTTAAATGTAGTGTCGATGGTGTTCAAAGAATAAAATTATTTTTTACTTTTTAGAGCACTTGCCGAGTGAAGTTCCGAAGTCGGTTCAATTTTTTTTTCAAAAATATTTTTATAACTCTAAAAGTGTTTGAATTTTTCAAAAGTGAAGTTTATAAAGAAATTTGAAATTATCTCGTTTTTATTTTGAAACAGCTAAATCCATTTTTTTTATTTTATGAGTATATTTTATATCAAAAGCAAAAACGGTTTGTGTGAAGAAAGCTTTTACTTTAGTTAGGGCTCCATATCTGTCTTAAATTTCCCAGTGGGAGTTAAGGTTAACTAAAGTTTACAAATACCTTTGTGCTATAGATGTACAGAAAATAACAACGTTACGAATGCACAAATGAGCAGGGATTTATATAGGGATAGTATTTTTTAACTGTTCAAGTTTTCACGAAAATATTTTCAATCAAAAAATAAAATGGGAATGAGGTGTCCTGCTTAAGGTATTCTAAAAACAGAAAGTTTGCTTGAAACCAACAGCTCCCTTAAAAATCATTAGGGTGTGACAAGTAGACGGACATACATATATTTCCCCATTTCAGTCCCCAACATTAGTTTTTTTTTCTAAAATGTAACTATTAATTTTTTGTTTTTGTTTTCAGTGATATTTTACAGCACATCAAACCTTCTTTCATGTCTTTATTTATTAAAAACTTTTTCGAGGACGTAGGCTAAAAGAAGAACATGGAATGAGCTGCTAAAAAAACAAATTTTTTAAACAAATTTAACAGTAAAAAAAGAAAATTAAGAACAACAATGAATCTCTTGATTCCGTAAGAAAGAATATTTTATGTATTTGCACAGCAGTTTTAGGTTAGATTTTTGTCTTAGATACCCTTCTAAATAGCAGGGCCTGATTAAGATAGCACAAGGCCCTAGGCCGAATACTTTTTTGGGGCCCCCTGTAGTCCGGCTTTACACTTTTAGTTTTTGGAGAAAACAACTTTTGCCATTAACACGGCCTAGTTGGCCTATTCAGTAATCAGGCTCTGCTAAATAGTCTTTAGTCTTTGGTACTGATTAATTTCATTTCTTAAGAGAACAAAGGCACTCTCCTAGGATTGTGGTTGAGTGTTGAGTTTTTATTTTCATACTACTCTGAATAGAGTTCAAAAATTAGGACTTGATCATATGAATATTTCAGGTTTACCGTGCAACTTGTTGAACATCATGAAGTTAAACATACATTTCTTACTATTCATCATTGATTTTAAAATCAATTATATTATACGAAACAAAATGCTCACTTAGATTTCCTTTACCTGTCCAGAGTGAACTGGAAAATGGGATCTCTATGACTTTTTGAAATGGATGCGCCATACACTTTTTTTGAAAATATAGAAATAGGAGAAAAAAAATAACTATATATGGAAGGTTTTTAGAGCCTTGCTTTGGAACCTAAGGAAGAAAAGAAATCAGTGTTATCAATATTTGAAACAGACCCGCATAAAAACAAATTCCTTTCTTTCTTTATAATTGATACAGGAATTTTAAATCACATAAAAATTTCGTTCGTTTACAAGTATTAGGATCTGAACTTTATACATTGGGAGACATAATTACAAGAATATATACTTGTTTTGGATGCAAATGTTAAGAGCAATTTTTTTTCCTCCAAAGATCAGGATGACTCATTTTGCTGATTCTGACAGATGAGACATAATATTTAATATTTTAGTACAGCATTTATTATAATTCTACTAAAAAAACCACGATAATTTCGTAAAATGTGCGTAAAGAAGTTTTACCACATGCGTGTCTAAATTTGAACTAAATGCTAAGAATTTTGCAGTGTTTTAGGATTAAAACTGTTTGTGTCACCATTTTGCATGATAGTCAAGAATTTGGGTTTATTATTTTGTTTTGTTTCCCAACGTCACTTCTTGAGGATTGAATCAGTATTTCACCAATCACCAACAACAATGCCAAGTCGTAACTTCTTGGCAGATGCATGTTCGAAACCATTGAAACTGATTTCTATAGAACCTTTTGATTTGTATTCATATCTTGTACAGAAATTTACTTTTTTTATGAGCACTGTAAATATCTGATAGATTGGCAGAAGATATCTACGTCAGCTAAATCGATTATGAATGCTAGTTCTTGGTGCTAAACAGCAATTTTATGGAAGATTACTTTATGTAGGTTACAAAACGTCAGAACAACTGAATTCAAAGAAGTTCTTGGAATTGCAAAAAGGATGAAGTACTACCCGATATTCAATCACCAGGTAACCGCTATATATCACCAAAACCATTGTGTGTGAGGGGGAAGCATATAAGTGTCAGTTTCCTTTTTTATGCTTCATAAAATTGTTAAAACCATAGTAGCACTTACATGCAATAAACCAACAGTTCTGTTATGCTATGATGACACTGTAGTCTTAAGATATGTATGGGTTAAGATATCAGTATTAAGATACTGATATCTTAATCATAGACTCATGAGTCTGGAATAAAAAGTAACCAACCTGGGGGCAAAAATCATCTTATAGAAGCTGAAAGTGGCAAAAAACTGGTAGCTAAAGTAACTTTAGCACACCAGTGAGAGACCTCAGCAGGCCCGTCATTTAGGGGGGGGGGCAGGGGGGTAAATTGCCCCCTGGCTTTGAGAAATCAATGTATTTACGCATAAGTGGGCGTGGTTTTTGATGTTTTCCGGTGAAATTACATTGTCCATAAGCCAAGGCTATGAGTGTGTATTTAAGCAGCCAATTTTTTGGAACTCTGACATTCGACGAGATGACATCTGCCTATAGCCCAAGTTATTGAGTATTCTAGACTGATGGATGAGTCCATATGTAGGTCAAAACTGCAGCTTCTGGAGGGCGTAACCGGGCTGTCGGTATATTGCATGTAGTTCTGCCTTAGACCTGGCTAAGGGGCGGTAACTTACTTCTTCATGGTAACAATGCTAGCGTAATTCTTAGGTTGCTAAGTTCAGAATGCGTTATTTTGTGGTAGTATCAAAAGAGCAGTTCTTGGAGTTGAAGAGCGGGAAGAAACGCGAGGGTGCAGCCCTCTATGCATAGTAATAAAATATAAATGGAAAAACCATACTTGATATAAAATCATTTCAAATGCTTAGAAGGGGTGGGGTTACTGGTCAAATAATTCCTATTAAAATCACTCTAGTGTAATAACACTTTTATTTTTTTTGCATAATTTTGAGGATACTATCATAACATTGAACACTTGGCAGGTTTTCAAAAAATTTCACCAAACTTGCCAAAACAAAACTCTTATATGCTTGTTTAAAGCTGCCAAAATCCATATTGTTGAAAAAAAGCTTAATGTTTAATTTTTAAACAAAAAACATGACAAAAGTACTTAAAATGAAATAAAATCGACCAAATAGTTAACTGAAACGAAAAAATTAATTAACCCACAGTAATAATAATAATAACAGCAACAAAAGAAATAAATATAAAATAAGCCACTTATTAACATAAAAATACCGTTAAAACGTAAAATTAAGGTAAGAGGTGCAAAAACAACAATGACTTTTTTGATAATAGTCAATGTTTCTGACAATTTGGCACGGTCTACGTTGTTGTAAGTCCCACGTCGTTTCGTACGATATTGCAGAACAAATGTGTATGCAAAAAGTGTTTATACATAGTATAAGTTTCATTTTCATTTGGTAGGTGTTATTGTGTTTTATGGCGTAAAACCGTCAATTATCTAGACAGTGCTCAAATATATATATATATAAGAATCATAATCAAATATATGTATAGGGCATTTTTCAAGTAGTATGAAAAAAAACCTACCTGAAATTTATTCTTATTAACAAAACTGTGAACCATTGTGATTCCGCCTAAGCAAATTTCCATCTTTCACGCATTACTCTGTGCTCAGATTAGTAAAAAGTGGAGTCATCTGAGAAATAGAAGTCAGAGAGATGTTACGAATAACTTATTAGTTTTTTTTTAATGTGAAGGTAACGAATCTGAAGCTCTTAACTTCTTAATACTAGCTACATTTCCGTTTAGTTATGAGCTAATATACGCTAGATCTTCAACGATTCAAAATAAACAGCTAAAACATTGTGTTTATATCGAATTCGTAACTCCTGTTGCCATTTAATTGAAAAATAAGTTTTTCTAATTTTTTCCGTTTTAAATATCTATCTTGTTGCCAACATGTTATAGGTTCATCTGCAGGTAAGTTATTTCTATCCTGAAAAACATTGCAAGTATGACAGTTTAATATTTAGCTTGGCAACAGCTTCATTTTTTTCTTTAATGGACCGTAGAGATCGTAGAATAGGACCAACGCCTCCTTAATATCAAATACCTATCGCTTTCCGGTCACACAGTGCCAAAATTCGCCCTTTGTTCAGGCCGCACTGCAACTTATTGAAGTTCTTTGAAACAAAGAAACTGCCCGAGAAATTAACAATTGGTTGATTTCTAAATTTAAATTCAAAAACTAACCAATCAAAAATTTAATTCGAATATTGTTTTGATCCATCACCAATAGCTGTAGGCTATTAATACTAATTAAGGAGGCGTTCTCTTAAGGAGGCGTTAACTCCTTAATTAGTAGGAGGCATATGCTTTAACTTTCTCATTCGCATCGACGGCAGCAAACGAATTACTCAACTTCAGTTGTATTTTTCTCTCGTGGTTCAAAATTTTTATTTACCTTCAAAATTAGCTATTGCAGCATAATAAGACCCAAAATAACAAAGAAGACTTTAATAAATGTTTCGGTACTAAATCCATTTCTTCACTTTATTTCTTTTGATTCGCATTATATTTTATCATGAATTTCCGAAAACTATTCCAAAGTTTTTTTCATCAGTCATCGACTAACACACACGACTTTCCGAGCTGTTGTGAATATTTGAATGAAAATGAATCTCTGGCAAATCAAAACTGTGTCGAAAAATCAACCTTGGGAAATAAATCGGATGTAAGCAAACATTCTGAAAACTTTGTGCCCCTAGTAACCACCGAAAAGAGCTCGGACATTGCTGATTCTATGCTTAAGAAAACATTTGGGGCTGATGCCAAGCCAAATCCATTCGCTGTTGAAATACATTTTCAGAACAGAAATGAAATAGATGATTCATATGAAAGCGATACTTTTAGCAAAAATATTAATACTGATCCTACTGAACATGGTAATTTAGACAGCTGTGATATGAGTTGGTGTTTGAGAGAAGATTCAAGAGAAAAAATTCGAAATATACTTGAGAACGAATCAAAAATTTTGCGCAACACATTTGTACACTTAAATGAAGAGGCAAAAGATGATGTTAAAGATCAAAAAGTTTTTTCCCATGGTAATGTAGTATTTATAAGCACATTTGAGACCACTTGCCGAAACACAGATAGTCATTATGATTCTTTTACACAGACGCCACAGTGTAAGTTGAAGTGGAAAATAAGTAGAATTGAATTGCCAAGGTTGAGCAAATGTCATCGAACAACATTTCAACCATCTTCTGGCATTAATGAGAAGTAAAGAAATTTGGCTAAAGCTGAGATGATACGTATTTCAGTGTAATCTTCAGATTTAGAAAAGAAAATGAATTTTTTTTTGCTCTTTCAGTTTAAAATGTGTTTAATTTACTGTCATAATTTCTAGTTATGTGATGGAGCAACTTTTAGAGTCACGTTTAATTAAAGTATTTTAATCGGGATATTGTAACAGCGCATTCGTCGTTCTTTTTTATTCTTGCTACTTCAGAACACAATATTTTCATTCACGTTTCTTAGCTTTGAGTATTTTAACTCTTGCGTACCTTTCGGCTAAAGGTTGGTTTGTCGACTTGTTTACTTTCTACCTTGGTGACTAAGAAAAAAATTGGTTAAAGTGATTACCGATATCTACGAGTGTATGACAATCCTATAATTTGGAAATTAGCGTTGTACTATCGCCAACTGCGGAATTTTTAGTGTGCAAGAGAGACAAGTAAATTAAAATCGTCAAAATTAAATATGCTCAAAAGTGACGTCCCTGGAACAACTTCAGTATTGGGTTGGCGACTTTTTGGCTTGGCAACATTTTTTGATGTGAGGCTGTTCTAAGGCGTATAAATACAGGGTGGTTATAAATTAACAGGAGGTGTTTGGAGCCCTCTAGCTAGCGAACTACTGGGCGAAACATTGCCAAACTTCGTGAGCGGGCATATTAGACCATGGGATTTTAATTTCTGGAATAAAAAAATAGTTTGAAAAATCACCACCAGGGGAAATTTGGCGCTGTAAATGTGTATTACACAGAATATCGCGAATTAAACTTGAAAAGATGCTGTATAAATCAATTTCGCCAAGAAAAAATGATTGTGCTTTGCAAATGAGGCTTAATATGATCGCCGTAGAATTTTCTATTAAAAAAAAAATCATCATGAACAAAATAGCGGTCCATTTAACCAAATAGAATGCAATAATTTGCATAAACGCGTTGCGTTTAGCGATCATCTGTAAAATGACAGACTGGGAGCATTTTTATCAAGAAATCCATTCTGATATGTTACGAGCTGCCGTAGAAAATGTTGTGCATCGTATGCAGTTCTTACAACTTTACAATGGCGATCATATCGAACCACATTTGTGACAAAAAAAGTCATTTTTGCAAATAAAATGGATGTATATTTTGTCAGTAGTAATTAATTCTTCGATAATCAGAATAATACACTTTTACAGCGCCAAATTTCCACTGGTGGTGATTTTTCAAAATAATTTTTTTTATTCATGAAATCAAAATCCCATTGTCTAATATGCACGCTCACGAAATTCGGCAATATTTCGCCCAGTAGTTCGCGAGCTATAGGGCTCCAAACACCTCCTGTTAATTTATAACCACCCTGTACATAAAATACGCAATAAAAACATTAAATTGTCCTTTAAAGTGAAAATAAATTGAACATAGAATTGAAGTGTTTTCCCCGAAAAAAATCAAGACAACAACCAAAACACAAGTTGCATGACAAAAATATTTAATAACCAAGTGCGTTTGTTGTCTTGTACAATCAAAAACAGATAAGTACTTGAAAATGTTGCCCGTTAGAGGGGGTACGTTGCAGTCAGAGTGAGATCAGCACTCGTAAATCAACGCATTCGCCCCATAAGCGTTTGTCGACCTAAGGGCCCGAAATAGACGAGCCGAAGCATCAAGATTAAGTTTGACCAGTTTGGATCCAGCATGAGTTTCAGTGTTTATATTTTATGGTGAGTTATCGACTTTCGGTAATTTGTCTCTGAGCAATTATTAGCGGCACGTGAATTTTGCAAAGCTTGGCATTGTCCCAAAACTTTTATCTGGTAACCCTAGCCCCGTAACAATGAAAGTTGAAAGTAAAAGTTAATAAATTTGATTCAAGGTGATTGAACTTAAGCTTGTTTCGCCGGCCTTAGAGCCGCTATATAGATAGGCCGACGCATCAAGATTAAGTTTCACCACTTTGGATCCAATTCCTTAACTTTTACTTTCAAATTTTCATTGTTGCGGAGTAGGGTTACCAGAAAAAAGATTTGGCACATTGCTAACCTTTGCCAAATCCACGTGCCGCTAATAATTGCTCATAGTGAAAAATTACCAAAACGCGATTACTGGCCAGAAAAGACAACCACTCAAACACACAAACACGCGCTGGATCCAAAGTGGTGAAACTTAATCTTGATGCGCCGGCTCGTTTATATAGGGGCCTTAGCCGGCCTGTTTATAAGTGGCCTTTAGGTGGACCTAAGGCCCCTATATATACGAGCCGGCGCATCAAGATTAAGTTTCACCACTTTGGATCCAGCGCGTGTTTGTGTGTTTGAGTAGTTGTCTTTTCTGGCCAGTAATCGCGTTTTGGTAATTTTTCACTCTGAGCAATTATTAGCGGCACGTGGATTTGGCAAAGCTTAGCAATGTGCCAAAACTTTTTTCTGGTAACCCTACTTCGCAACAATGAAAATTTGAAAGTAAAAGTTAAGGAATTGGATCCAAAGTGGTGAAACTTAATCTTGATGCGTCGGCCTGTCTATATAGCGGCTCTAGGTGGACCTAAGGCCCCTATATATACGAGCCGGCGCATCAAGATTAAGTTTCACCACTTTGGATCCAGCGCGTGTTTGTGTGTTTGAGAGGTTGTCTTTTCTGGCCAGTAATCGCGTTTTGGTAATTTTTCACTGTGAGCAATTATTAGTGGCACGTGGATTTGGCAAAGCTTAGCAATGTGCCAAAACTTTTTTCTGGTAACCCTACTCCGCAACAATGAAAATTTGAAAGTAAAAGTTAAGGAATTGGATCCAAAGTGGTGAAACTTAATCTTGATGCGTCGGCCTGTCTATATAGCGGCTCTAGGTGGACCTAAGGCCCCTATATAGACGAGCCGGCGCATCAAGATTGAGTTTCACCACTTTGGATCCAGCGCGTGTTTGTGTGTTTGAGTGGTTGTCTTTTCTGGCCAGTCATCGCGTTTTGGTAATTTTTCACTGTGAGCAATTATTAGCGGCACGTGGATTTGGCAAAGCTTAGCAATGTGCCAAAACTTTTTTCTGGTAACCCTACTCCGCAACAATGAAAATTTGAAAGTAAAAGTTAAGGAATTGGATCCAAAGTGGTGAAACTTAATCTTGATCGGCCTGTCTATATAGCGGCTCTAGGTGGACCTACCCGCCATTTCTACCTCCATTCCCATTGAGCACAATCGGAATTGGACGCCGTTTGCTGAACCTGCCACCGCCGCATTCAGAAGATAGATTGCTACAAATGGTTGATATTGGCTGGAGAACCATTTCAACGTCACGTAGGTTCAACGTACAACAACTTTTTTTTTTAATTTCTGAAAGTAATTATTGTAAAAAGTTAAATATTTATACATATATAAAAATCCACATGTATACTGCGGCTCTGGTAAGTTGAGCTACGACATTGACAATGTTTATCGATTTTTTAGTAATTGGAAATTGTATTTGGTGTTGAATTGAGTTAACTTCAATTATGATATTTCAAAGTATTTCAGCTCAATTTCGCGACATTAACACTTTTTTTTCTTTAACTCGCCAAAACGAGGTAAACATCGTTCATATCATAATTTTACTAACTACAGCAGCACTATATTTAAGCCATAAACATTACTGAAAAAAATATTTGGTAAACATATAAAAATCATCCATTGAAGAGTTGCTCACATGCCTAGTTTTTTTCCGATTCTAAGCAATTACTAAGGTTTTTAATCATAATGTAATAATTCTGGAAAATGTGTCATAACAAAAGAAACATAAATACATAAAGGTTTTTTTGTTATTTTAATAATAATTACAAATTATAAACATTCAATTCTTCAGTTACAATCAAAGACGTGGAACTACTGTTCCCCATTCTTCTACTCGCATTCAGAAAGGAATTTTGAAAGGATATTCCGGATGGTCCGTTAATCTATAAAAGAATGAATGAAAAACTAAATATAGTCAAACAAATTAAGAATACAGTGAAATCGCAGTGGAATGTATTTTTAATTACTTACGTATTTATTACACGTTACACCACTACATTAAATTTTGTGCTACCTCGTTTGTAGCTGTTTCAAACCCAACATTATTCTAAACTTGTAATTTACTAGGGTAGACCGGGGCACGTTTACGCAGTGCCATTTTTTCGAAATGTGTAATAGTTGGTGTGTCACTAGTCGTGACAGATTGAGGCTGGTCCCTAGCAAGTGCTCTAATAAATTTTTTAGTTTCTGTCGAGCTTTGGTATAGTATATGGGGAGGATAACCTACTTTCTGCGAGCGTTCTTGCCAGTTAGATAGGTGGCGCTGCAAACTGAAAACTTTTACCATTTAATTTTGCCCCGTTATTTCACTTTGCCCTACATTCCCCTACATTTTAGTAAAACTTTTAATCATGGTTGGTTGGCGAGTTTTAGAACCCATACAAAAAGAAAAGAAAATCAATATGGAAAATTAAAGTGTTATTTGAAAGTTTGAGAATGTTTCATTTTTGGTCAGTAGCAAATTTTGAAAGATAATCCCTTCATTTTGGTAACATCGGCAAAGCCGGAATACATTTTGCTGTCGTTGGTGATTAAAAAAAAAAGTCATTGGGCGAAAAATTGCTTAGGGTAATAGTTGTTGGAATCCTTCCATAAATTTGAAGAGATTCATGGTCTATTAAATATCAAGTAAGTGCCGTGAAATTAAGGTACCGTAAAGTCGGGTTACTTGGACCCTAGGGGGTCCAAGTACTTGAGCCCATTACAGTAAAATGATGAAATCAAGGTTTGGTACTTATTAATTGAAAACTTCCACGTAGTTCCTCGTTTCTCCGCTAGGTAGAAGCATGCTGCAGTCTCTAACGCTAGTACCAAACCCAGATTTTATCATTTTATTGTGGGCTCAAGTAACCCCCTTGTGGGTCCAAGTAACCCGACTTTACGGTAGCTGTATATGTATGCTTGTATGTATTTTGTGCCTGTGTAGATCATGTGGTAGAACGTTGAAATTGATACATTTTGGGCATTTTTTCATCCAATGTATACTTTGTGCATGCCCTCTCCCTTGGAAGACGATAAATACCATATCTTCTGGTCTATACAAAAGTTCTAGCCTATAATTTTTACTCTCGAATCGCTTGAAGCCTTCGCAGCTTTTAAGTATTATAGTGGTTTATAGTTAACAAATAAATACGATTAAAGTCTGAACTAAGCTGTTTCCACAAAACGCAGCTCAACGTTAACGATTTTTATAAAATATTCAAAGATCAAAAATTTGATCATTAATGCTGCTACATATTTTACCATATTTTATCAAAAGGAATGGTAATAAATTTTTTGAAACAGGATGATAAAGTAATAGTCACCCTTTTACAATATCAAAAGTAAAATATCTGAAGTTCTTTCCCATCGATTTTAAGGCATTCATATCTTCCTCGTCAAGCGTAAAATCAAAAATCTGCAAGAAAAAGCATAATAATGAACAAATTTTTTAATTGTAAATTCTAATTGTTTGTATTACGTTAATCAAATAATTTACTTTGAATAATAAAACGCAATTACTCTACGTACGTATTAAAATGTAAAGAAATACTAATTAAACAAAGAACTAGTTTATCAATATTGATTAAAAAATACCGATTTTTCAAAACAGTTAACAACACTCTAAAGGAAGTGACATAACTCTCTTAGTTTATTCTTCTTATTAAACGCAATTTTAATATCATTTTTCTTCAAGAAAAAATTCTTATTTATGTACATATGTTACAGCTATTTGAACTGCTAAGAAGATAAAGCTAATTAAATCGTAAGTGATGAACAAGTTAGTTTTGTATTTTACATAGATGTAATACAGAGGAAATTAAACAACAAAACATTTTTTAATCTTGTGTTCTTTAACTCTCTAACTATCGCTTTTTGGAATTAACTTCTCATCAGACTTAAAAAGAAATAAGCATGGAAGAATAATTACTATATCGTAGAAATATAGCTTAAAAAAGTACTGTTGAAAATTAAAAAAAAAAAATGAATGAATAAATGATTATTTTTTATAGGACTGTGTGTTAATGAATTTTTGTTCAATTCCGTTAAGTAAAAAAAAGAAAAAAGAAACGGGTTTGGATGCGTGAAAATTTGCATTGAATATAAATTTATGACTGATGTATAAGTTTCGAATTAAATTTATTAGAAAAAGCTAATTACAAAAAAAAAAAAAAAAAACCGTACGGAAATGGATTTTCGCTATGTTAATATTGCATTTTTGACCACTAAACAAATTTTACATTTGCTCTCAAAAAAGAATTTCAAGTATTTTGTCTAAAAAATACAAATCCAACAACTTTGTTTTTTACAACAAAACCGCCAGAAAAACTACACAGATTATAGCATCAGTTTTTTGTTTCATGAAAAAGAGACTTAATAAAAACAAACCGAACTACACTCCTCTGTAGACTTAACAATCACGAAAATCGGTGATTGATTGATTGATTTCTAAGCAAAGCCAAACCTCTTATTTTTTTAGCCAAAAGAAAGAACTGAAAAAAATTTTCACACAAATTGCAAAAAAGATCACATAAATTGCGAAAAATAAAATTTTTATTTCAGAGTTTTATAACTATTGTTTTTGTTTTGTAAACCTCAAATTAAAAAAAAAAAAAAACTAATGAAATGCTTCAATTTTTATTTTTGATTTAAATATACTGCAGCAAATACCAAACAATAGAAAAAATTAAATTTTATATCAGTTTTAACTTCTAGTTTTATCTTTGCAATGAAAGAGCTATATTTATCGTTCAAGAAGCTTTCAATTGTTGAAAAAAATGTAGTTGAACTAGTATGTTGTCGATGATAATTAAGAGGTTTAGTTATTAGAAAATCTATGTTGATACGTGAGAAGCAAGGCTCGTTAAGTTCTGTATGAGCTTTTTTAGCATGAACCTTATTCAACAGTAACTTTCAATTAGCTCTAGCAGTTTCAGTTAGCCTTTAAGATATATCTTCTAAAGCTTTCGAAAGGACTTTATATTTAAGGAAAATTTCATATTTTTAGAAAGTGAAATATTACAGATGTCAAATTCAGTTTGAGTTTTAATCCTATTTTTTCCTTCCCTTCTTTTGACTTTTATTTAACTGATAAAGTTATTTGAATTTATATTAAGATATTTAACTCAGCAACACATAAGTTACAATGCAATGAAATTCAAAGTGTCACTTTGTTGATTACAGTAATTGAAATTGAGTTTGCTAATTTGCCTTAAGAAACATTTCTTAAAAAAATGCTTAGATAAGAGAACAACTGCCTCAAAAAACGGGTGGTATTCTACAAGAAATTTAATTAGAACTGAGAATAACAACAATGGAAAAAATCACTTGCTAGTCATTACGAATTTAAAGGACGGAAAACTTTGGTTTACTTAAAATCAGTTACTTTAATAAATCAACATTACACGGCAATTTTTTGAGACCATAAGATTTGAAAGACTTATTTTGTACAAATTTGGAACTGAAACAAGAAATCGTTTTACTTTTATTGTTTAGCAGTTCATACACATAAATATTTAGAAAAATATAGAATTACCTGTATATTTTCTTTGATTCTCTTGGGGTTTGAGCTTTTTGGAATCACGCAAATGTTGCGTTGCACAAGAAATTTCAGCAAAACCTGTAAATATAAATTTTAGCTATAGGGAAATTTTGTTATTATATACATCAAAACTTGTAAAACCGAAGAGCCCCTGTACTCACAGTTGGCACGGTTTATATGTTGTAAGACACAAGAAATTAATTAGATTAATGAAAAACTACCTTTTGTTACGCATAATAGAAATTTATGAAAGTGTTAGGTTTTAAAAAGTGATGGTTGGTAATTATACTCCGTTACTTTAAAATAGGCGTATCATGTTTAGAAATGTTGCGTCGTCTCCATGGAAACCGTACGAAAGAAAACAGCTCCACTCTTTTATTTATGCACTGCTGTTGAGGGATTTCATTTATTTTATGTTTATTCAATTAGGTTTACGTTTTCGTTTGTATCCACCTGTCTCAGTTATTTCTCAACGTTTTCTAAAAAATCTAGTCACACATTAATACAGCAAAAAATTTTAAGAAAGTGTTGGGCTTTATTAATGTTGATTTTTCGATAGGATAATGGTTACGCACGAAGCAGTTTTAACCGTTTGCTTTAAACCATTGTTGTAAGAGCTATGTGGATAAAAAGTCCACAACGCCGTAACTATGATAACCATCAGGGGAAAAGTGCGGAGAGTGAGGAACTGGTTTATTCATCAAGTCGCCTAAAATCCTTATCTCTCACATGTCACGAAGACGGCAGGAGGGCCGAGGGGCAGGAGAGTACAATAGGGGTGGAGAAAGTGGGCTGACAGGTGATGGCTCTCAGTCGACGTAGGGGGAAAAATATTGTGTGAAAGGGGAAACTTCTGCGATAGGGATTTTTGGAAGGATATTTTCCTTCCAACTCCTGCTATAGGGGGCAACGTGTTTGCTAAATTGTGAGGCCTAACGTAACTCTCAGCACCGTGTGTTGATTTTTTTTCCCCCTTAGCACCAAAACTTTACTTCAGAATACAGTTCCTACTTTATAATGAAAATGTATTCTATGTATCATCCTAAAAAGTTTCAATGCATTTATATTTCATTTTCTGCTTATGCATTTGATAGATTTAGACCTGATATGCAATCTGAAAAATGATGTAATCATCGAGATGATAGTTTCATCACATTAATACTTATAATTGATTTTCTACTTAAGCATTTAATGTTTTTGAGGCCTGATATGCAATCGAAAAAATGCTGTAAACATTGATGCAATAAAAACTTAAATAAAAATGTATTTAATTAGAAATGGAGCGAAGCTTCGACGATTTATTTAATAAAATAATTTATTAATTTTTATCTATAGGCATATAATTTCAGTTTTTGTTAAGTTTATCAATTCGTTGACAAAATTTAACCCATTTTATAGATATTGATCAAGATCATTAACAATAAATAGTCCAGGAGTATAAATCACCCTCAGAATTAACAAAAAGTAAATTGAAGCTGTAAAAAATATGAGAACCTCTTTCCTTGCACCTACACATTTAATGAAACATATCGCGCAGAAGATAATCTGTGCGCTGAGCATAACTCTTGAAAATCGGGACCGAATTCCCAAATAGCAGAAAACAGCCAATTTTTAGGTGTGACGAAACTTTATTCCAATCTCTTTTTATAGTACTGTGAAACCTGTATGCCAATACTGACAAAGCAATAAACTTATCTATGACATTTTATTTGGTTCCGGTAAATTTTTCATTTACCCATGCAATGTGTTCTCAAGCAGATTGTTAAGATAATCTCATTTCACATGCACCATGCACCTGTACGTAACGATAATTTATTTTTTCCCCCTTTTTTTTAATTAAAAGGAGCAGCTCAAAATAAGGTTAAAAAATTTGAAGTTTATGTAAATGTAGCACCGAAAGGCAAATTTTATTCAATTTTGTGTTAGAATAGAGTTACCCGCCACGGCTTTGCCCGAGGTAAATTTTAAAGGATTTTTACTGCTGTCGCTGTATCCATATTACACGAATTAAAAAAACTAAGTACAGTAAGAAAATGAAATTCAAGCGCAATTTTACCAGAGTTTTTTGAAAAAAGACATATCTGCCTTGTATTAACAAAATCGTAATGTTTAAGGTCTAAAACTGCGTATACGAAAACTTCTTCTTGGCGAGATTTACCATGCTTAACATGGCGCAGCATAGCCAGTAAATCTTTTGCTGCAGAAAATCATACACAACCAACCAACCATGTTTAACAGAGACTGTATGTTCTTTATTTTTAGTTAGTTATTTTCGATTTTAACTAAATTCAAGTATTAGTTAAAGACCTTTTTTATTTACTTGACGATTTATTTTTAATTGCAGTTAGGATTTATTTTTACTTTTTGCAGAGCATTTAGAGAAATAATCATGAAGTCGAACGTGCCACATAGGCAAGAAATTTACCATCATTGTTTTCATTTGGGCAGTATTTAATATCTTATCAGTATTTAATATCCAAAATATTCAATAAAATATTTTTGGAAAAAAAAATTGAACCGACTTCGGAACTTCACTCGGCAAGTGCTCTAGAAAGTAAAAAATAATTTTATTCTTAGAACACCATCGACACTACATTTAAACATAAGTTTTGAAGTCGGTGCAAAAACACTATATAGAATCATACGAAACTATAATTTAACTATATCTATAAATTGCAATGAATCCGGGTTCTTTAATCGCATTCGCATACACTACATTGACAACCACATATTTATGTAATGGTACAAATATTTAGCTCTTAATTTTCAATGGTTTTCTCTGAAAAATGTTGGCAAAATGTAGTTAAACATCATTTCACCTATAGTTTTTGCACCGACTTCAAAACTCATGTTTAAATGTAGTGTCGATGGTGTTCAAAGAATAAAATTATTTTTTACTTTTTAGAGCACTTGCCGAGTGAAGTTCCGAAGTCGGTTCAATTTTTTTTTCCAAAAATATTTTATTTTATTCTTTTTAGTGTAAATGTACATATGAAATAAGGTAACGTTTCCATTACAAAACTTCACCTAATTTGCTTAAGCAAACGCTTCATAAAATAAACTATGTAAGGAAAAAAGAGAAAGAAAGTATCAACCCGTCTAAAATTTTAAACGATTGACACTAAAAAATAATCCTTGTTATTCTCTGGTATTTATTTGTGTACTATAATAGTTTAATCAAAGGCTAAATATTAACGGCTTTTCAACTAATTTATATTTCAAAACAACACTAGATGCTGGCGGTTCATAAATTTTTACGACGTATTACGTACGTGGCACGCTAATGAGTTTCATGTTTGCTTCAGTTAAGCCTTCATTCAAAATTTTCATTATCATTAAAATAACTGTTTCATATCAATCACGTTTTGTAACAATGTATTTCATATTTAATCATTTAGGACAAATCGCTTTAAATTTGAGCAAAAATTTGGAGATTTTCCTCACTTTCTTCAGAATTCCTTTATCAAAACTTATGTGAATTAAGACTAATAAAACCTGAAATATTACGAATCAATTAGTACCTGGTACGACTTTCAGTTCGTTGGAGTTAAGGAGAAAAAAGCAGGACATAGAAAGATACTCGGTTTAAAATTTTCAAAAAGACCATAGAAATGAATTTCATTATGCAATCCAGAGAAGCCTGGCGTTCAAAATGGTCATTATTACGATTACTGTGATCCCAATTTCTTTTTCGAAAGATTTCTGCAGGTTAACGTTATCGAACCCGGACCACGAGAGGATGGGACCAATCGGAAAGAAAGACCTTTCTAACAAAAAAAGAATTTTTGAAATCGGTCCAGGCATCTTCGAGTAATCTTGTAACATACCGAAAAAAAAAAATTTCTCCGACGAATTGTATAACCTCCTCCTTTGTTGAAGTCGGCTAAAAACGCTCGCACTTTTTTATTTCTTTTTTCAAAAACTTTGCCGTGTCTTCCTTACATTTAGATGGCAAAAAAAAAGAGAGGAAATTTAGTCTTTGGGAACGTTAGTTCCATCAAAACTTTTTTAGTTATAGGAACGTCATTTTACTTGGCGATATATTTTCTTGCTAAGCGAAAATTAAAATTTGAAGCTTGCATCGTCGCCATGGTTGCTCCTTTTTTAGCCTACTTTCCCGTTAAAAATAAAAGAAAGACGAAAAAAGTATTAAAAGTAGCTTAATGCATCGAAAAAATATCGCCAAGTCCAAAAAATATCGCCAAGTTAAAAAAATAAAGAGGTAAAATGAATATCGAAAAATTAAAAATTTGAAAGTAGGGTATTGAGATGGGGAATTTGTGTGTCGGTCTGTCGGTCGGTCTGTCGGTCGGTCGGTCTGTCGGTCTGTCGGTCTGTCTGTCCCCCCCTAATAACTTTTGAATGAACATTCCGATTTGGACAAACTTTTTTTTGTTGGAAAGATCTCGGCGAGTACAGCTCATTCCCATACTTGATTTTTTGATTTGAACAATTTTTGGTTCAACTTTGAACCGTTCAAACAACCTGCCTCGCGATACTAACTTTTTAATGAACAGTCCGATTTGAACAAACTTTTTTTTGTTCGAAAGATCTTTTCAAGGATACTTCATTCCCGTATTTACATTTCCGATTTGAACAATTTTTCATTCAACATTGAACCGCTCAAGCAAGCTGTCACCCCTAATAACTTTTGAGTAAACAGTCCGAAAAAAATGACTGACTGTGCAGACGATTTTTTGTTTATTTATTCATTTGTTTTATTGAATTTATTATTATTATTATTATTATTATTTTTGGCAGACGATTTTTTTTGTAACAAAAATGTTTCATTCACTAGGGCATTTTATTCTTTATTTATATTTAACAACTGGCAACGGATGAAAAGTGAAATTCGAGACATTTTATCAACGGACGAGTTTTTTTTCTTTTTTTTTCTTTTTTTTTTCTTTCTTTGATAAAATGTGTTTTGATGTACTTTGTACTTTTAATTTTTTTTTGAAAACAATTGAGGAATTTTTCTACGGAAGAACTGTAACAGTTACATTCTTTAAAAGGTGCGACAAAACTTTATTTATTCATTTATTTACTTTTTATGTGTCTATTTCATCTGATGAGAGAGGTATATTTTGCTTTTAAAGGTATGTTTGACATAATTTTTAGTCTTAGATAATCAAGAGAATAATGATCAGATGCTAGAATGCCCATGTCGATGTACGGGAAAGTAGGCTCGTTTAGTTCTTGACAGAACTTCTTGTCTTTTATTTTACATTTTAATTTAGATTTCTACGATAATTATGACTGGATATCTTTATTTAGCTGATTATGTTTCATGTTAATCTAGCTTTTCCAGTTGATTTGGCGAGTTTTTTCGTAGGAATCCTCACATTATTTCGTAACTTTTTTTAGTTGGAGCAATATTTTACTTTCAACTATAAAACATGTGGATGAAATTGAAAACAAAAAAGGACAATTTCCGCGATTGGAAGCTGGCTATCTCTCCAAATCTTAGCCGCCAACGTATGAGCGAGGGAAATCTTTTCTTTGGAAAGGTAAACTAAGGATCACCAAAATAAATAGTTATCGCAACAAATTTGACAACCGCTAACCGCTCCTAATTCACAATTATCGAAATATCCCCTTGTTCGGAGGAATGTCAATCATTTGTGCAAAATTAGGCACAAAAAGAAAATTACCCTTTGATGTTATGCAAATAAAATATTTTTTCTGAAAATTCATAGGTAATGTGGTGGGAATCCCAATTCCATTTTTGCATTTCAGTCCGAATTCTATGCTCTACGGCACGATTTAGATGCCCTGTTTGATAATTAGGTCGTGTTTAACTCCAAACTAAGCATCAAAATTATATCAAATTGTGAGTCGTGTCTCCAATTTCCGAGGCTTCACAGGTCACCTTAAGAGCGGATCCTGTAACCTATTCAAAAAGATAAACAACCGAATATTCTCATTTTCGGACGTGTAATTAACGGACGGGTATTCTGCATACTTTTTATTGTTTCATCTTCAATGATAATTGTTGCTTTACAACCGCTGTCATTGCATTTCCAGTAGCATTTATTTTTGTATTTACGGTTTATCCTATATATATTATCTTGATAAACTAATAATTTTCCTCCCCGGCAAGATTGCAGATAGCTAAAGCTCATTTTGAGAGATGGAGATGGTAAGATTAACCGATGGTAAACGCGAATGAAAGGCTTAACCAACAACCCGAACACGTTGTATGTGGAAAGGGGTTTCGTGGGGATAAAAAAAATCCCTACGGAACCCTTCTTGGAATCCGGAACTGGCCCCCTCTTTTGATTGACGTTATCTCTCCCCAAAGGGCGTGACACATGGGCGTGACCAACTCGTCAAAGTAGCTCGCGTTATCAGCTTTAGGCGAAGTGGTGTGCACACCGAGGAACTAATTTTACTTTGAGTCACCTCCTCTCGTTACACTGGGTATAAGAGTAGTTTATAATAATTTCAATGCTCTTTTACAAATTTATGAATTTTTAAGTGACAAAAATCCGTTTTCAATCATTATTTAGTTTATGTAATTGTATTGGAAAGTTTTTAATGCTTTAGTGCTGTGTTTAGCAAGAAAAAAGGCATACTTAAAGTCTGAGTTTCAGAGAATGCTACAGATAAATAGGAATTCATTGAAAAATAAATAAAAGGCTTTGGAGATGATTATGCGATGTTAATGAGATGCGATGTAATATGTTAATGAGAAATGAGATATTTATTCCAACAACAATCACATGGCATGAAGTTCCGGTGAGAAATTTCATGAAATACCTGAGCAGGAGGTTTTTGATGCTTATTGCAAATGGGTTTCAGTTTCTCATCATCCAGAAGACGTTTTCGTTCTGTTTTACTGAAAAAAAATCAGGTATTGATTTACAAGGTGACAAGAAATAACCTTGGACACACATCTTACGTTATAACTTTTTTGCAACCGAAAATATTGCAATCAAACTTCAAAATAAGTGTGAATACCTTATTTTGCCGGATATATTTAAACGTTTTCAAATTGGCTACAGTTAGTATTAATACAGAGCTTTAGACGTGTCACAAAATTTTCGGCTACGGGCCGCAACTAACTCATTGATATTTTATCCCTTTCCTTCCTGAAGGATTTTTGTAGGGATGCCAAAGTTTTATCTGCAATCTTGCCGGGGAGGAAAATTATTAGTTTATCAAGATAATATATATAGGATAAACCGTAAATACAAAAATAAATGCTACTGGAAATGCAATGACAGCGGTTGTAAAGCAACAATTATCATTGAAGATGAAACAATAAAAAGTATGCAGAATACCCGTCCGTTAATTACACGTCCGAAAATGAGAATATTCGGTTGTTTATCTTTTTGAATAGGTTACAGGATCCGCTCTTAAGGTGACCTGTGAAGCCTCGGAAATTGGAGACACGACTCACAATTTGATATAATTTTGATGCTTAGTTTGGAGTTAAACACGACCTAATTATCAAACAGGGCATCTAAATCGTGCCGTAGAGCATAGAATTCGGACTGAAATGCAAAAATGGAATTGGGATTCCCACCACATTACCTATGAATTTTCAGAAAAAATATTTTATTTGCATAACATCAAAGGGTAATTTTCTTTTTGTGCCTAATTTTGCACAAATGATTGACATTCCTCCGAACAAGGGGATATTTCGATAATTGTGAATTAGGAGCGGTTAGCGGTTGTCAAATTTGTTGCGATAACTATTTATTTTGGTGATCCTTAGTTTACCTTTCCAAAGAAAAGATTTCCCTCGCTCATACGTTGGCGGCTAAGATTTGGAGAGATAGCCAGCTTCCAATCGCGGAAATTGTCCTTTTTTGTTTTCAATTTCATCCACATGTTTTATAGTTGAAAGTAAAATATTGCTCCAACTAAAAAAAGTTACGAAATAATGTGAGGATTCCTACTAAAAAACTCTAATGTTACAAAAAAACTCGCCAAATCAACTGGAAAAGCTAGATTAACATGAAACATAATCAGCTAAATAAAGATATCCAGTCATAATTATCGTAGAAATCTAAATTAAAATGTAAAATAAAAGACAAGAAGTTCTGTCAAGAACTAAACGAGCCTACTTTCCCGTACATCGACGAAATAATGTGAGGTACGAAATAATGTGTGCTACAGATAATTCCTATTTATCTGTAGCATTCTCTGAAACTCAGACTTTAAGTATGCCTTTTTTCTTGCTAAACACAGCACTAAAGCATTAAAAACTTTCCAATACAATTACATAAACTAAATAATGATTGAAAACGGATTTTTGTCACTTAAAAATTCATAAATTTGTAAAAGAGCATTGAAATTATTATAAACTACTCTTATACCCAGTGTAACGAGAGTAATATGTTAATGAGAAATGAGATATTTATTCCAACAACAATCACATGGCATGAAGTTCCGGTGAGAAATTTCATGAAATACCTGAGCAGGAGATTTTTGATGCTTATTGCAAATGGGTTTCAGTTTCTCATCATCCAGAAGACGTTTTCGTTCTGTTTTACTGAAAAAAAATCATGTATTGATTTACAAGGTGACAAGAAATAACCTTGGACACACATCTTACGTTATAACTTTTTTGCAACCGAAAATATTGCAATCAAACTTCAAAATAAGTGTGAATACCTTATTTTGCCGGATATATTTAAACGTTTTCAAATTGGCTACAGTTAGTATTAATACAGAGCTTTAGACGTGTCACAAAATTTTCGGCTACGGGCCGCAACTAACTCATTGATATTTTATCCCTTTCCTTCCTGAAGGATTTTTGTAGGGATGCCAAAGTTTTATAAAGTTTAGTACACAACCTTGTCTCCAAGATAAATCAAACAGAATAATCCATTGGGTTCAAATCTGGGTAATACGAGGCCATTCTTGAGCTCCAATGAAGTTTATAAAATGTGTCTTGCATCAACCTTAAGTGTCTTTAACTCTGTATGCAGGTGAAAAATCCTGTTGAAAGGATCATCTTTGGTTTTCAAAGAGCTTTTGAGACCAAGGTAAGACAGCGTCTTTTCTAATAGGTTTGTGGTATGTTTGTTGATTATTTTTAATCTCTTGATCAACAAAAACAAGTGGTCTTCCCCACTAGCACATATCCCACCCCAAACCATTGCAAAAAGGGGTCGTTGACGATGCCAACAATTCAAGAAGTTCCAAGTGCTTCTGCTGACCAAACTCTATCATTATGGCTAGTTTGAGCTTGTTCAATTGAGAACAGTTTTTCCTCTGTGAAGACCAATGTTTTCCATCGATCATTGTGCGTTTGTTCTTTGCTGCTAGCTTTTGAGCCTCTTTCATTTTGTGAGGGAGAAGACCAAGCTCAACTATTATCTCAAACGAGTGGTTTCCATATTGATTTTCACCCCTCTAGGAATCTTTCTCATTGAAATCCTAGGATTTCGCTAAACTCGTTTTTTGACCACTTTCCGGTCGCTAGATGTGTTAACTGTACGTTTTCTTCTTCTTCCTGACCTGTCACCATCATGTTCAAGTTTTTTTAACTGTTTAATTGTGTAGGAAACCACAACGTGTGCTTAGCTACTTTCAATCGTTGAACAATTTCACATTTTTTCGTTTCTTGCTTATGTAATTCAAAGATGGCAGATCGTTTGCGAACCATAATGGTTATCCCAACTAGCTTACTTACACCTATTTAGTAGCTTCCTAGAATCGATTCCCTATCACAATATTATTAAAAATTCAGTGGTATTTACAGATATTTGGTTTGGAACGTTGCCCAAGTTATTTCTTGTCACCCTATATAATGAAAGTCAAATTGACACGTAATCCTTTATGTCAGAAAGTTAAATGAGAACAGGAATATTTCCCCCCTCATCAAACGTAGCTATATGTTTTAAGCATGTTGTTAGAGAATTTAATTGATATATAAATGTAACTAAATTAGCTGACCTATGGTATATCAAGTAAAATACTTACAATCCAAATATTTTTGACGAATATTCATCGAAACCTGGAGATCCAATTGGAGCATAAGCAGTTACAGAAATGTCTAATTTTTTGCAAAAGTCGAAAAGCTCATTTTGTGGAAGATATGCGTGACATTCCACCTGGAACATAAAAATTCATATTATTAGCATGTTTTAAATTCATGATACAAAAGCAGTGGGAAAAATATTTGCATGTTCTTTAAGGAAAAAAAAAAGACTGATTTGCTCTTCCTAGGAGTAGCAGAACAATATGGAGAACAAATTAAATTACTTATGTATTAATCATCAGTCAAGTGTTTGTTTCATTAAGCTCCTCTTTTTCTCTCGCCACAAACATTATTTTCGGTCATACGTAGTTTCGTTTCTTGAATCATATTTTTTTCACAAACCCTTTTTCTCTATTGTTTCCTTTCGATTGACAGCATTTCCGTGTTAACGAATCCGTTCCCACTGCAGAAAAGATACCTTAGCTCTATGACCACAGAATCAAACAAAACTACAGGGATGAGTTTTAAATTATTCCACTCGCATAAAAAAAACAAAAAAAAACTATTTAAATAGTACTTACTTAATAGAATATAACAAAAATTTTAACAAATGTATGAACTTTTAGCTATATTAAGCAGATAAAGCATACACTACGGAAATAGTCGAAGTAAAATAAACAATGGGTGTTTAACATACCTGCAAGTTTGCTGGTTTGATTTTTGCTGCATTGTAAATTCGCTGAATTTGCTGACTGTTAAAGTTAGAAATTCCAATAGATCGAATTAAACCTTTATCAACCAGAACTTCCATGGCCTGCAAGTTATAAATGTAAAAAAGTATTAACTAAATATATGTGAACCCTAGAAACTTATGTACATTCTTCATTCTAGTAGCCTTATTGTTAGAATGTGCTCAAAAATCCTTTTATTGCCAACATTGAAGTTTCTTATAATTTAAGAAAATTTTTTCAATATAAAATTATCCAGTGGTATCTTAGAACAATGTTTTTGCACTTAAGATAGTGTGGAATTTTGTGAAAACTTTCTTCAACTTACTCGCCAAGTCTCAACTAAATCTACACTGATGTCCGGCTCAAATGCTCCATCTTTAAAGAATAGGATTTCGTAGTCATCTGCCGTTCGCTGAGAAAAGAAACATAAGATAAGAGAACATTTCCAGAATAAACGAATTTTAAGACGAATCTGAAAAACCTCATCACGATCTAGCTTTGGGAACGCTACAAGAAATTAATTTTTGATCTTTGTAAAAACAATTTTGAATCTTAAACGTTTTAAATGTTTTATTAACTTTCCTTTCAAAATCTATTAACGTAAGAAAGAAAGAAATATCCATAATGAGAAGAAAGTAATTGTATTTGCGAAAGAAAAACAGAAAACTAGGGATTACATTTAAAAGTATTTTGTACATAATTTTGACCTTAATCAAAAGGCAACTGACGGTCAACTTAATCTGATTACACAAGATTCTTATTGTTGAATTTTACGGAAAGTGCATTGCTAGCAGTAAAGAGTAGCTTGCAGAGGTCAAATTTAGTGTTTAGATAAAACTAACTGGACTGAAACTTTTATTTTAGCTATTCTCTACTAATAATAAAGCTGAAGGTTTGTCTTTCTTTCTTTCTGTCCTTCTGTCTGTCTGTCTGTTACGCGCGTAGTGCCAAAACCGTTCGGTCGATTTTCATGCCACTTGGTACAAAATTAGTATTGATTAAAGTGCAATAAGAAAGACACATAAAATAGCATACAGACATTTAATCTTTTAGAATGTGTTTTATCAGAACACACGTGGAAAAACAATTTATCCGTTCATGTCTTATTTGAATTTCCAAACATCCTTAAAATTTCAACAGTGAGGGTGGTAATGGACTAGCTTTTTATTGCCTTTTTACTTCGCTATAGCTTGGTTGCAAATTTAAGAAATATTGCAAATTTAAGAATTTTGGTTGCAAATTTAAGAATTTTAAAGCATAAATATAATTTTGAACAGAAAGGAATTTTTATAAACAAAAAGGTACTTTTTCATTGCAAAAAATTTTTAACTGTAGAAATGTGATAAAAATAATTTTTTCCAATCATTTTTAATTATAATAATGAAAAATACTAAAATTTACTTCTAACATACATGTTAGCTAATATGAGAGTTTTCCCCCAGAAGTCGTTGGTTTAAATACTTAAAATGACTAATTTTACTCGAAATGTGTATCATGCTGTTTGTGAATTTTTTATAATTCTTGAATATTCTTCATGTGTTAAATAATATGTTTTGTACTATTCTTCCCCTTGCTTAGGGGCGGTTACTCACTGCTTTATATTCTTCCATGTTCCATTAAAAATACGTGTTCGTAGTTTTTTATTTTCTTCTGTGTTTTCTTTATTTCTTTCATTTTTTGTTATTAAGTTTGAAAACATTACAAGGCCCTCTAAATGTATTAATTAAAAATTCAAGTACCGCATAAGCTACCTATCGACTAGTATTGCTTAGAAACATTAAGCATTTAATGGGCTCTACTTCTGTAAAATACAGTTGAATTTTGAGGATTTCCAGAAACAGTACGATGTATATGATGTTTTTTTTTCTTATCTTTGTAACGTACATATATTACGAAATACGTCCGTTACAGAGAAAATAACATTACGTACATAATTTTCTAGAAATCTTCAAAATTTAACTGTATTGTATAGAAAAGTTTTCATAAAATTCTTTCAACGAAGCAAGAATCTAACATATGTTTAGTCTTTTTAAGCTTTTTTGTGAAAATCTGTTACGTCTGTTACCGTGAAATATCCATCTTTAGTGATTAGTTGATAAATTCAGGCTATGAATTCAGTTCTGTCGCAAAAATATTCGTAAGAGTATACTAGGTCTTTAAAACATTCAATATTTCGGAACATCATTTCTACGAAGCATCAATGTTTTTTGGTTTATGTATCGATACCATTGACCAACGGTTAGAAACATCAACGTTTTCTCATTGATGTCACATCTTCTTTACGTAGTTTTAAAACGAAAAGCTGGAATAAGGATGTTTTTGCAGCAGTTTTCCACCTTTAAATCCCAAGAAGTAAAATCAGTGTTCTGCAACGAAGACTGCTCCATGACAAGCCACTTAGCCTGATGGGAAACATAGTATCATTCGAGCCTGATAATACTGTCACAAATATAACATATTACTCCAATAGTTTTCGTTTTTTGAGACTTTTAACTATTTAGCACGTTTAATGTACCCATTTAAGGATGTTCTAGTTTTCCTAAATGAGATGCAAAATTTATTTTGTGCTCAAAAAGCAGAGTTCTTTGAGCTAACGTTTGAAGAGTTCTTTAAAGATTAATTCATTTACAGTATGCATAATTTTACAAAATGTAAAAATAAACTTTTAAAAGTGTTTTGTAAGTTTAAGTGAAACTTACTTTTGAAGCCATGGGTCCATGTATTAAATAAAGGTCAATGTAATCCAGCTGAAGTGCTTTAAGGGATTTTTTGAAGAAATACTCAACCGATTCTGGTCTAAGACCATTTTGAGGCAGCTAGAAGCAAGAAGAAAAAAATAAAACTTGAAATAAAAAAATGAAGTGAATATATATACATTATTATTAATCATAATCTTCTAACAAGTATATTAAAGAGCTTGAAAGAGTGCTTGTTGAAAATATCACTTACGGAATTGAGTTATTGTATTTTAGTTATTTAGATAGTAAGTTAATGAATAGTTGATGATGATTTTATGCTAACAACGACAATATTTAAATTATACTTGTAGACTATCTCAGCAATTCACACATTCTAGATTTTTTTTGACACATTCTAATGCTTACTTAGTATACGTCTTTTAATCGATCTTTAAAACAACTATCTGATGTATAGTTGAATCAACAAATCATGAGACTATATGATTTGTTGATGAAACTATGACATAATTTCGGATAGATAAATGCTCGCTGTCGGTGTGAAATTAATATCGAAATTCCACTGTGACAGACTCATTTGCCGCTACCGTAATTGTGAAATTTGCAGTATACTGTTCTATTCTGGAAACCATAAGATAGTGTAGTATAAAAAATAAATAAGTAGCAATCGAAAGAGTATTGTGTAACATGTGCTTGTGCCTAGAGTAAAAATTGTTTGCCCTCATAACTCAGTTGATCAGTTGATAATTTACTGACATGAATACATTTTTAAACCGCCATAAAGTTGTACAAGATAACAGAAAACACTTAATACTTTATTCAAACTTAAAGTAAAATTTGACTTTGATGTTTTCGCAAGTAAATATTATTAAAATGAATTTTCAATGAGTAGTTATGTAGCTAAAACAAAATAAATGCGAAATTGCTAGCAACTTTCTCTTTCTATTTCACATTATGTTATAAATGCAGTAGTCAATCATGCGTAAAAGTTTAAAGTGTAAAGTCGAAATCCTCCTTCATCATTATTTTTAAATCCATAAAAAATATATATTTGTGATACATTTAAATTATGTAATTGCCAAAATAAATCCATAGTCGTTACCTTTGTAATTATGAATAAATCTTCTCTTTTCACTACACCTTTCTGGAAGATTTTTTTCAAGGTGTTTCCAACGAAGTGTTCATTTTTATATGCAAAGGCCGTATCAATCAACCGATATCCTAAATCAATGGCTGTTTCCAATGCAACTGCCACAGACTTTTCATCATCTGACTGAAAATATAGTCAATAAAATAGTAAAAAACACGAAATATGTTGAGAAATCTTCATCATCATGAAATTATATATATATATATATATATATATATTGTAAACCATAATTTATAGATATTAAATTAGATTTTTTGTAGTTCATATAAGCTAAAACACAGCTGTTACGCGTTAAATTTACATTTATAGTAATCAGTTCCAGCATGGACTTTAGTAGCCAATTACATTGCTATATGATTTTTAAAGTGCTCAATATATAATAATGTGGTAAAAACTTTCATCGAAAAGTTCGGAGATGAATTAAATATTGATGATGAAATTAGAATGCTAATTAAATTATCATACCGGAAGATTCATTAAAAGAAACCATAATTTTTCAGAATCATTTGACTTTGCAACAAAATTCTATTTGGTTACAGAAATTTGGTAGAGGTAAAAATAACATGTGTTTTATCAGTATAAAATCTTTTCACAAAATTTTGTTAAAGCATTTTCATAAGGGAAAAGCTGCAACATTTTTTCAGTTTCTTTTCTGTTTTTTTCTTTTCAGCATTAAAAAAAACCCACGGTATTAAAGTTTTATAAGAAGCTATTACATGGACGTAAAAACTAATTAAGATGAAAACTTTACATGCTTTCGCAGTTAAACGTTAAAACGCTTTTGTTGAAAACAGAAAACTGGAAGCTTTCCATGCAAATAACTATAGCGAGTTTTTGAATAAAATATGAATAAATAATTTATTTCTTCATCATGTTTGGAATAATAATTAAAAATATCTTTTCTTCAATTTTTCATTTTAAGTGTATTTTTCTCGCTTAGACATTTATTAAAATTAATCTTACCAGCCACATTCCAAGTCCAAATAATGGCATCTCGTACCCACTTGACAAGCGAATTGAAGGTTGTTTCTGCATATTTTAAATTGGAGTCTTGCAAGAAGTGAAACAAAATGTCAAATTCGTTGATTAAGTTTTGGAGAGCGGCAAGTTTTAGTGCTTGCGGTGTGCCTTATCTTCAAAATCCAAGAATAAGATAAACGATTAGAATTATCAGTTTAAACAGTATACAAAACTTCATTGATAACTTCCAGAAAAATGTTAAAGATAAGATGTTCCTAAATCTTAGTGCAATCTTCTTAAGTGGAGCTGCAGCGTCATACAGGCTTCTGTCTTCACAGCTATACATCTCAATTTTTTCAAACAGAAAAGCTGGCATTTTTCAATTTTTGCTCTTCGTTCATTTCAGTTCGTTTTCGACACTTTCAACCCGTCTGTTTATGGGTATTACTTTTTCAGTGATAAATAATCTTTAAATTAGTTCAAAAAAACTAAAAAATTCGCTTTTAGATGCACTTATAATACATCAACATGTAATATAGTTTTGCCTTTAGTATTCATATTAAATATATTACTTTTACATTAGCAAGGAACGGGAATTTTATCTTTTATTCAGAGTTACTACAAACTAGAGCCGCTATATAGACTATATAGTCCGCTATATAGTCTATATAGGGGCCTTACTACAAACAACTGAAGCAGTTATAACACATCAACATGTAATATAGTTTAGCCTTTTTTTTATTATAGTATTAAAAATATTACTTTTATATTTGTAACGAACGTGAGTTTTATCTTTTATTCAGAGTTACATACATACAAACCCACAAGTGAAACTAATAAAAGCGTATTAAAAAATAAAGAAAAGAGCCGAAAAAATTTTTTTTTAGCTTGGTCACTAGTGGGCTATCTATAAATGTTGTCGCCTTTTTTGTTCAAGATATTTGTCCCCATCCTCTTTTTGTAACAAAATGTCACATTTCACTTTACCATTTTCTTCCCATATGTCATGCCATATGACATTGTAACAAAAAGTGCTTTTATTTCATTTATTACTTTTCTGATGTAACCAACCAAACATTTATTCCGCTTCTAAAATAAATAAATATTTTTGGTATTTTTTAAATAAGTTTTCTGTAAATTTTCAGATAATAAAATAGTTTCTTGCAGCCTTTTTTTTTTTTTCATCACATTTTATACAGTAGCTATTTTGCTTAAATTTGCATGAGGCCTTAAAATATAATATACAATACAGTCATTATAGAACCAGTAGCGAAGCCCGGAAGGGGGGGGGGAGACAAAAATTTCTCCCAGAACACTTGGTTTCAGGGGTGGATACAGAAATAGTTTTTGGGAGGGTCATCGAAAAGTAAAAAATGCACCCTCTCATACCCATCAAAAAATTTTATGCTAGGAAATAAGATGTTTTATCATGAAGTTTCTTTGAAATACCTTTTAAAGAGCCCTTAAAGTCAATTAATCTACTTTAAAGTACAGAGAACAGAAATATTACATGCTAATTTTCTTTGAACTTAGTATAATAGCACAAGCTTTTATTTAGGAATATTGTCATGATAATTAACCCATTAATGCCTAGCGTCCCTTTTTATGGACGGTCCATAAAGGGGGCTGAATTTCCCCAAAATGAACAGTTCAACCAAATAATAGTGTTCAATTAGTACCTTGGTATTGTTTCAATGCGTTATTAACAGATTGCAGCACATAACCATTGTAAAGTGTGTTCTGTAGCAGTTTTAATATGATCTTTATCAAAAATAACATCGCTCACAATCTCAAGAAAAAAAGTTTTCAAAGTCATTCCCAGCTTCCCAGTTTATGTTAATTGCTGATTTTATTTCTTCTTATAAAATGTCTCTTTAAATATTATATTGTAGGCAGAAATTTTTTTTAGTAAAAACAGTATGTACCCACTGGGGTCTATCGTAACTTTTAAGGGACGATTGTTCTTTCCTTAATAAAAAAAATATTTTTTACATAATATTTTTTATTATTTTTCCTGTCCACTAAACACTGTTTATAAGCAGTATACAAAATATCTTTGGGAAAAAATGTCAGGCATTAATGGCTTAAAACAAGACGGTATTGAAATATAATAGTTTTTTTATATAAAAGAAGTAATCAACGTATTTTAATATTATATGTAACTTTGAATTTGAAACGAGTAAGTTTTATATATCCTTTCACATTGACCGCCGACTGCATTATTAGTCTCATAGCAAATCAAAGTGATATTATTGAACTGTGTTTTGTGTGTGCGTGTATTTGACCGGTAAACCAGGCATTGGTAGGTGTAAGGGTCTCCGAGGATGTCAAATAAGCGTGCGTATTTAGAAAAAAAGTTAAAAAAAATTTGCTTTTGTTATAAATAAATAAAACTTAAGTTAATCGTATAGCTATTTTGTAAAAATGGCTTTGGGCATGCACAGGACCCCTGGGCCCCTCCCACATTTTTATTGCTTCTGTTAGGTTTCATTACATATTACCAATCATAATATGGCAGTTAATGCATGTACTTAAATGTGGGCATGACGGAACACCTCTCCAAGAAGGTAATTTCTAGTCGCGTTATTGTTTAAAATCCCAAATACAACTTAATAAGCGTTAAAAGAGTTTGCAATGAAACTTAGTCAACGAAAATGTCTTATAGATGGCACCACTCTCCTCAAAACAAATGCTTTAGTTACTTTCAACCTAGCCTCAATAGATGGCACAACTTGTGCTCTCAAAAATGTAAATTCTCTTATCAGAATTTCGGTTATTGGAATCGCATGTGCCGATTCAGTGATTGAAATGTATCACAAACAAATAATGTAGTACAAGAAAGAGTGACATGTCACATGAAGGATTAGACCGACATTATGAAAAAAAAAAAAAAATGATTTATTTTCTGACAGATTATAGCGTTTGCAATCAAAGGTACGGAGGATTGCAGCCATATTTTAAAGCATTGCTCCGTTATTTATTTTTTTTTTTAATTTTTTCGCACTCTCAAATCGTTATATATTACGTATTGTGCCGCAGATAATCTCAACATCAAACAGAGGATATCTTCTTGCAGCTAGGTTATGACTTTTCAAGACTGATGAGTCCACAAAGAGGACGAAACTGTAGCCTCTGGATGTCGTAACCGGGTTGTTGGTATATTTTTGGTATAATTTTGTCACACATTGCTCATTTTTGCACGTGAAAAACTAAAATGTCAGAAATCAAATATTCTGTTGGTTGTTGTTTCTTTTACATGAAACATATTTCTGCCTTTGCGTTCCGCATAAGTACAGATGAATTTTTAAAAATGTTATAAAACTTGATCCAGTACGCCTTGATCCAGGCGAAGATGAAACAGTAGCTCATATTTGTACGAGGAAGTACCGGTCTGTTTTTATTTTTTTTTTAGTAGCTTGAGCAGAGCCGAATTTAGCTCCATGCCGCCCCTAAGCAGACTTATAATATACCGGCCTTTCCAACTTAAATTAAACTATTAAACTCGTGGCTTCAAAATCTGCACAAAAATACTCAAAAAAAGTAAATCTTCAAAATTAAAACTGTCAAATTTATGATGATGTGTTGTGTACTTTTAAATTTGTATATCTGTTTATTGTGCTCACGTATCCAATTATTAGTCTTGGGTCTAAATGAATGGTTCTCCAAAGGCCATTTTATATGCATGTTTACGTTAATATATACAGGGTGTCCACTCCAATCGTGGACCAATAGCTAATTTCTAAACCGTTAGAGATAAGCATATAGTTTATTTAGGAAAAAATCTCCAAATTACGAAAGGAATTTTGGGTCTATTCAATGTTTTTTAAAAAATTAAATTTTGAAAGAGTTACGAAATTTAAATTTTTATACAGCCCCCCAGTCCTATCAATCATATTTAGTAAAACATTCTTGACACTGTAACGTTTAAAACTAAAAAAAAATCACTCTTCTACGACAAAAATTGACCGAGTTATGACGTTTTGAAAAATCAAGATTTTGAAGGATTTCGCATACGGTCCCTAAAGCGATCTCTCGATGACGTCATGAAACAATGCAAAATCTTGATTTTTCAAAACGTCATAACTCGGTCAATTTTTGTCGTAGAAGAGTGATTTTTTTTTAGTTTTAAACGTTACAGTGTCAAAAATGTTTTACTAAATATGATTGATAGGACTGGGGGGCTGTATAAAAACTTAAATTTCGTAACTCTTTCAAAATTTGATTTTTTGAAAAACATTGAATAGACCCAAAATTCCTTTCGTAATTTGGAGATTTTTTTCTAAATAAACTATATGCTTATCTCTAACGGTTTAGAAATTAGCTATTGGTCCACGATTGGAGTGGACACCCTGTATATTATGATTATTATTTTTATTAAAAATGAATTTTGTTTTTACAGTATAATACAACTAATTTTATAGTAACAAACAGTAAAAATTGCTAATTTTACAGTAATAAACTGTAAAATTGCCACTTTTACAGTTTATCACCGTGCATTTTACAGTTTTGAATTGGAGCCTCTTCTGCCAGTATTATACTGTTGGTTTTACAGAATAATACAGCTAAATTTTACGGCAATAGACTGTAAAATTACCAACTTTACAGTAAGAAACTAAAATTGCTAGTTTTATAGTTTATTACTGTATTTTACAGTTTTAAATTGGAACTTTGACTGCCAGTATTATACTGTAAAAACAACAACTCATTTCTTGCAGTGCATGTTCATGTCAGTTGATTCCTCTCATTCTATGAAGTTCTAAAATATTGCCTTAAGAAACGTGAAATTCGATTGAAGTGAAACTTATTCTGCTTATTTAAAATTTGGCTCTGTGTGACAGTAGTCAGGATTTATTAAAAAAATAACTTTTCCTGTGGTTTTTTTTTTTTTTGGAAGAACAATCCATTACATTGAAGTGGTGGTGAAACTTCTAATGGATGCACTCTTTCGTCTTTCTCAGAACATCATGTCAAAATATGCAGGTTTGTTGCTACTGGCAGAATATCAACTACGACAATGTGCATTTCCCCAGAGTTTCTTCCAAAGAAATTATGCAAGCTATGCATGTTTACTTTGTTTCGCATATTCTTTGAACGTATATCTCACTTTAAAACAAAGTGAAATTGTGAAAATTAAAAATTAGATTACAGATATGAGTATATTTAAAAACGGCTATTTTACGCATATCAGTTTTGATCAGCACTTAATTTGCGTACATGGGAGTTCACGGGAGCTTAGCTGCAGCACTCGTTTTATATTTTATGTGATTTTTTGCATTAGACGGCATTTAGACTATTTACACTTCACAAGAAATCCTGACGCATATAGAGAAACCGCTCGCTTAATTCATTAATATATTTTTTAATTCAACTCCATAGCACCTACCTAGCAGAAAGTGTCGTTTGTCAGTTTTAGGTATTTTTTACATGTTGACTCTTTTCTTCGTAGAGTTTTTGAATGGCGCCATATCCTACTTGTGAATGTTCTCAAAAATCTGATATCAGGTTTCAAGCCTTACTTTGACTCTTGACAAGCCTCCACGGCCCAGTACAAGCCATCCGTGGCCCAAATGTGATCTGTTCCCCATGGGTCTGGAACCGCTGCTATGGCATTATTTTTGTGACAACAAAACATTGAATGGGAATGCAGTGTTACACATTGTTTCTGCTCTCAGTTGTTTCACGTGAAACATCTCTTTTCATTATAAATTCTTGGTGACTTAAAACATACATTTTTAGCTAATTATTTGGCTTGCGTATTGAGTCCAATTTAATCATATAAATTTGTTACAACTTTGTGCCCTTACTTTATATTATTGAAACCGTATTGTTTCAATAGTTTTCACTGCTTCCCCGTCATTTTTAGGTTTTTTTTTAAAGATATGACTTAGGAGCAGGGGTCCGACTTAAATGAACCTAATCTAGGCGTAATTTTCTGGAAACTGGGTGGTAAAATAGCGAGCCGGTAGAGTGGCTGATGAAAATTGGTCTGGACGACCATCAACATCTGACAATACCTGTTAGTCTCAATCTGTTCATCATTAGCCCGATAGTGGCCATTTTCGGTGGCTATTTTTCGTATTTTCTCAGATACTCTGACACACATCTCCGCATATTTTACTTTCCTGTTTCCAGTAACGAAGACATCTCTTTCTTTTTTTTTTTTTTGAGAGAGAGAGCGAGAGTATTTCGTCAAATACTTGTGAAAGAAATTGATACATTAAGTGCTACATTAAGTCCAAAAATAACTATCCCTCTAAATGGATAGTTATTTTTGGAACATGCTGTTTTACTTTGAGTTTCGTCTCATTCAACAAATGCTGTTTGGAAGAAGCATCAAAACACAATCTGACTTTAAGTAAAACACGTGTTGAGACAATCTGCGGAGCTTACAACCCATTTAATATCCTTAGTGAAAGATGCCAAGTTATGGCAATTATATGATATTACTTGGTCAAAGTTGAACAGTTTTTGGCACTTAGAAGTGTTAAATCTTGAACGTCGTGTTTTACTTCATTACAACACGTTCTTCTATTTCTGTACGATACCAGTTTTTCAATTTCAAGGAATAAAAAAAAAATAAATAAACAACATCGTATTGCTCGTAGCATGGCACATGACTACGTTTACTGTAGTTGTAAATCAAATATTTTTTTTTTAAAAGTCACATCAAACGTTTGTGATAATGGTAAACTTAGCTGGACATTCTCTGCCTTACCAGAATTTTTACTTTAATTTTTTCCTCATATAAACTAATTTCAGTAAACCATTTCATTTGATCAACCAATTTGTATAAACCTAGCACTTTGATAGACTTAAGCGCGCGTAAATGTTTAGTTATTCAAAAATGTTCTTTCGTTAGATCCATCCTTATGTCTGGAAATAATCGAATATTTATAACAGCAAAAATCGCTTGACTTTTAGTTTTTGACAACTTTTGTCATTTTTCAGACTTACTTCATTGAATTGTTTTTAGCTTTGAAGAAAAATAGAAATTTCCTTGTAGTTTTTCCTTTTTTTACCAAAATACTCTAAACATCGTAAATGAGTAAAAGAAGAAACAAGTTTGTTATTATTATTAATGAATTTTATCGATTAAGGGTTGTTGCGCATAGACTGAATTTATTGTGTCTCAAAAAAAGTTCTTTCTTTGCTTCTTCCTTTTGAGTTCTTATTTCTGAATCATCAATAAAATTGCTCAATTGTATGTGGAATGTGATTAAAGGTTTGCGTAAGTACCTTATAGCTAAAACTAGCTTTAAACTACAGAAGTTGTAGAAAAAAAAAAGCTTCTGTAAAAAAAGAAGTTCGAAATTCCCATAATGATGTAAAATCTGAAGAGTCTTACTCTGCTAATAATACTAAAACTCATTTCAACATCAAGTTGTAAAACCATAAAACAATCGCTTTACTTTATTTTTGATAGTAAACAAAGTACTGAAATAGCAAAAAAAAAAAAAATATCACAAAAATTTCGTATTAAATATGAGTTTGTGATTCATCCCTAAATGAATGCTGAGTATTTTTTCGGTTTTTCACATTAATGAAAGTATGTGCTTGAAAGTATATGCACACACCAAATATATATTTCCAAGTTTATTACATGGAGTTTTCTCATGTCTGTCAGTAGAAGAGTGAAATTTTATTCGCAGGTTCTGAATGACAGCATTTCTCACCCTTTTAGGCTCTATACTCCTATTTGATCACTGACGTTAAGCGGTCCCCCCCCCCCTTTCGCGTTAAGGGCCATTCCATGGTGACTAACGTAACATTCAGAGCTGATTTTGTAACTGTGTTTACTTGTAACTTAAAGGATAAAAAATATTTTTTAGTTATGCTGGTGGATTTACAATGTACATGGTATCTATGTATCATTTCTGCTAAGAATTTAAAACAAAATTAGTGACATTAGATATTTTTTCAACCAAAATAGCAGTGTGACTAACGTAACATTTTTGCAACCCTGAAAATGAATGCTCATGTTGAGAGGCAAAAATTTCTCAAAGTTAAGCAAGTGTTAAAAATTGAATGATATATTTGAAAAATGTGTAAAGTTGGCTTTTAAAAACATGAAACACATTTATTAAATCTTATTTTTTTTAGTCTTGAGTGTCACTCTTACTCAAGATGGAGTGTGACTAACGTAACGTGACTAACGTAACCATCGAATAATAAGCAGTATAGACACACTACAAACTATTTATTACGGCTAATCTCAGAGATAATTGCAATACTTTTTCAATTTTTTAAACTTCTTATGTTGTATGACTTTTTTTATGTATTTATTCATTTATTTTTTGATACTTTTTTTACTTCGGTATTTTTTTTTTCTTCGACTCAGGTTGACATTTTCATGGAATGACCCTTAACGCAAAAGTTAATACAAAAGGAAACGGAAGCTAATAATAACAAGAGCAAGTTAAAAAAGTAAAAATCTGGATATTTTCTCTATCAAAGCTCATCATTACTACACAAAACTTTATTTCGAAAATGTTGCTATTAGAAAATAAAAAATAAGAGAAGCAAAGGAAAAAAGAAAAACCTTTTTTTTTTTCTTGAAGTAATCTAGGATACTAATAAAGTTGGCGTGAACATTTTGGTTGGCAGTAACACTTTCCCAACATTAATGAAGTGTTATTTAATATTCACATGTGACTAAAAGAATGAATAATTGATGGTTTGTTTCCCTTTTAATTTAACCTTTTATTCACGTACACCTCCTTCGAAATTCTTCTACACCCTCAGGGGGCTGCCCCTCGCCCTCCAGGTTGAGAACTACTGCTGTATAGGGTTTTGCTGTGCACCTTTTTTGTTGCCTTCCGAACATTTCTAAGAATCTTTACACTTTTTTTCTGGCAACTTGAAGTTAATTCCAATCTGTACTCGAAGCGTGTTATTAAATGGACACCGCTTGGCGATATGGCCAAGTTTTTAGTCGTAAGTTTGCCTCTAGCTTGAATGCATGTAATTAAGTAGGAGACACGAAATAAGTGTAAAATCCGGGGTCATTTTTGCGATATTGGAAATATATAGCAAGATTTCTGAGTAACTAATCTTAAAATTAGCAATATCGTCGATGAATCTCTGTAAAACATTTTTTTCAGCATCACTTGGTATTAAACTACGAGTGTAAGTACTTAAAATATTTTTCTGTTTAACTCTAAGGCAATCTCGAATCCGAACAAAATCATTATATTTCTTTAAATTTTAAAATACTGTTATCCCTATATAATGTAGTGCACTATCTACCAAAAACTATTTATACACATGTAATAGAAAAAAAAAACTTTATTCATAATCACTAGTTGGTGGAGCCTCCAGGAGAAGCAATTACATCGTGAACCCTCCGGGGCATACTTTCCACAAGTTCTTATGTGGCGACTAGTGGCATTTTCTCCCACTCTGATTAAAGAAGACATGAAAGTTCCTTTTCCGATTTTTCATGGGTAGTGCACCCCTTAATTCGACGATACAACTCATCCTAGAGGTTCCTGATATGGTTCCGCTTTGTGCTTTGGACAGGGAAATTCATTTTATTTAGCCCATTGGCAACATACAAAGCTTTGGTGACCCTCGCAACATGACCACTGGCATTGTCGTCTGGAAGTAGTAGTGGTCCACCCCGTAAAATTGCCGCAACGAAGGACGCGCACTGTCATTAAAAAATAATACAGTGCGAATTAGCGTTAAGCTGATCATGAATGGGGACCAAGAGTCCCTATCCATACCTGGAGATGCACACTCATACCACAATTCCACATCCACCAAACTTGACTGTTCGCACAATGAATTCTAGCAGGAGACATTCTCCAAGCATATGCCAGACCCAGATCCCTTGGAGAATCTCCAAGAATACGCCAGACCCAGACCCTGCCATCCGAACTTTAGAGGCTGAACCTTGATTCATCTCTCCCAAGAACCGGTTTCCACTGATATCTGGTCCCGTTTCGCTGTGCTTAGCACCATATTAACAGTGCAAGGCGGTTGGACTTTGTGCGTATGGGCCGCAGCACGACCATGAAAATCAAGCAGATTTGCTTCTTACGGATGATATTAATTAAAACAACACACAACAGTCCCGGATGTCTGTTAAAACTCAAGGAGAATGTAGGCATTCGGCTGAGTGTGGATTTTCTGAATTTCTGTGAACAACACCGTTGGTCTTTCTCTCCCAGTTTCATTAGTCTTCCGACTCGGGGCACATTCTGACAATCACCGATCACACATTCCACTTCTTAAACACTTAGGCCACTGTCGATGTTGGGTAATTCAGCTAGCAAGATCTGTCCCTTTAGGATCGGCCTTTTTTGTAATACCCGACAATTGCACCTTTCTCGAAATCGGAGAGCTCCGAACAGTGTGGCATCTTGCATGGGACTAATGCCAATGTTATTTTCTACATTATCTACACCGGCAGAGGCGTGACGTATTTCAAGACCACAGATATAGTCATTTGCATAGGTGTCCAAATACTTATTCGCAGATTGTGCATACTATACTTTTCTTATGCGCAGAAAATTTCTCACAATGATGCATTTAAAAAGTATTCTCTTTTAAGCATTTATGTGAGTGTGCGTACATATTCTCTTGAGTCATTAGAAAGCACATTAATTAATAAGCGTAAAAAGAAATAATGTAAATTAATGGTTCCAAGTACTATCGCCATTTACGCGATAGTTCATTAATGTGGATTGGTAGTTTTACTGCTTTCGTTCAGTACAATTACAGTATTTTCCATGTTACCTACATAGCAATAGTTTGAAAATAGTTTATCAAATTCCTATTTTCCTATTTTTCAAAAATTTGTCAGTTAGTGAGGTTTCTAAATATATATAAAAAAAACCGTTAATTTGAAAAAAAAAAAAAAAAAACCTCAAAATCCACGTAAAAAAACTGAAGAGCTTAATCTAACAGTTTAATATAACATTTATGACATGTTAGAGTTTATATTTTAGTTTCAATCACTTATTTGATGCTAACATGTGTTTCCTGTACTGCAGCGGGCGTTTTTTCTTAGCTCTCATGGGACCAGACGTAAGCTCTAAAATCATATAAAATAGTGGATAAATTAAAAAAAGCATTAATAAAAATTTGTGTTTACTTATTTTATTGGTCTGAAATGTTTAACTTTAATATAAATACAAAGTCACAGAAATTATGAGCGTTGAGTAGGTTTAAAATTACGTTTTTGTCACTAGCCCTTTATACTTCCACAATCCTATCCTGTGAATGATTGCGAAGTTAAAAAAAAGTATGATCTTGTGGTAAGTTTTCTAATGTTTTGATTACAATTTGAGCGCCTGAAAAACGATTTCATTATAAAAGTTCATTAAAGCAACAAAAATAAAGAAATGAACCGATGGAATCTTCACGTCGTGTGATTTCTAATACAGTTTTTTTTTTGTAGATCTCCTGGGACCTAATGTATCGAATACCAGGGCGATCAATATGCTGGTCGGCCTCGCTTTGCTAAATTGATCATGACTACGACCTTGATCTTGAAGCAACGAAGCGAAGTTGCCAAATACAGTTACCTAATTGACATTGATTGTTTTACTTCTTTTGTTTCTTTCCTTAAAAAAATGATTGATGATGTAGGGGAAAAAAACTTTCTGGGTTTATGGCTTTAGAAATAGGTATTTACTAGCATTACAGGTTTGATTAGGTTTTGTCGTAAAAATTTCTACTTATTTTCCTCGATAAGGTGTCAAGACATTGCTGGAATATTGAGCACTTAGTTCATACGTTTTGCTTTTAATGACTTTGCAATACGTTAAAAAAACTTATTTCAGCTTCAAGGAAATCTACAACTCATAATTTAGTAAAGTCAGATGAGTTCTTTACAATTAAAATTTTATTATTACAAAAAGGGAAATTCTACAGCAACAAAATACATAATAAGTAATTAGTTTATTAAAATGTTGAGACACATTTTCGCATAAATACTCTAATGTGTGGCTAAAAGAATAGTCAAAAATATTAAAAACATAAATCGTTAAAAATATCCTAGTTTTCTGCCAGATATGAAATTTCATTTTCGGGACATTGTTTGGGTTTATTTTTAAAAATTTACCTCCTTCGCGGAATAATAAGCACGCACACACACACACACACACACACACACACACACACACACACACACACACACACACACACACACACACACACACACACACACACACACACACACACACACACACACACACACACATATACAGGGTGAATCTGACAGAATCTGCCATACGAAAGTGGGTAATAAAACAGCCCAGACGGATCATAGAAACGCCCATAATTTTGTACTATTCTTAACCGTTACCGAGTTATGGTAGAGTCAAGAAAGATGAATGAAAAAGCAAAGTTCATAAAAAAAGACTAATTTCTCAAATTTCTGTAAGACCTACACACAAAATAGAGCCATATTTCGAAAGAACGGCCTAAATCCTACAAAATGAAACCTTTTCCATTACGATAGTGGCACTTTGCAATGAGCTACAAGCTTTGAAATATTGGAAACACTCAGAATTAAAATGGCAACAAAGTTTTCAATCGATATTTTCAAAAACAACCGTATGAGCTACACCCGGCCAAATCTACTAAAAATTGACCCATTTCATTAGTTTTTAGATTATACGACAGAAAATCATATTGGGCTTCAAGGTCAGCATAAATTAGGCTTTTGTTTGAAACCATATGAAAATCGGCATTTGTCGGAATAGAGAAACTAGCGAAGAGTCAGACATTTATTCTCTAAATTTTCTATTTGATGTAGGTGTGCTATTTTATTTGTTCAAGACAAAGAAAGTTTTATAGCTAAATAATAATTTTAACACTTCATTAAGTTAACAAGAGATAACAACAAATAGGAACAAATGAAGCATTACTTTACTCATACGGTTGTTTTTGAAAATATGGATTGAAAACACAGATGCAATTTCAATTTTGAGTATTTTCAATGTTGTAAAGCTTGTAGCTCACTGTAAAGTGCCACTATCTTGATGGAAAAGTGTAATTTTGTAGGATTTAGTCTGTTCTTTCCAAATATGTCTTCATTTTGTGTGTAGGTCAGACAGAAAATTAAGAAATCAGTCTTTTTCTTAGAATTTTCCTTTTCCACTTATTTTTCTTAAATCTACCATAACTCAGTTACGGTTAAGAACAAGACACGATAATGGGTGGTTCTATGTTCTCTCTGGGTGTTGTATTACCCTCTTTCCTATGGCAGATTCGGTCAAATTCACCTTGTATATAAAGTATTTCTTGGTTCGATCAGACAGTGAAGAAAGGTTCCAGGTAAGGGGGTGTTACATATTGGAGGATCCGCTTCACTCAACTCCCAATTCAATCACAACTTTAACTTTTCACTCAACTTCCTGTCAGAAATAGCATAGCCTACGATGGTTCTTGGTAGAAGTTGACTAGGAGAGTAATATTTGCGGTAAAATCGGAAGTTGGATTGAACGAATTTTTCTACGTGTGATAACCGCTTTATTTACATATTAGCTCATAGTTCTGTAACTTAGAACCAGATCGAAGTTAATCCAAAATGGCGATTTTTTTTTGATTACTGCATTATGTAGAATCTTATTCTGCATCGACCCATGAGAACGTTATTCTATAAATTTCTTCACAGATTTAACAGCATAGAAAGAGCGCGAGTCCCATCCTTTGCATGCATCTGACAATCGCTTTCGCCCTCTCTTGAAAAGTTACGAAAATGTACTAGTCAGATTTTCAGTTGCAGAGTTGAGACCGTTTATTTAAGTTATTTGTGGGTTTGAAGAGAAAAAAAAGGAAATTATATGTGGGTCAACTTTGTTTCAGTTTACGTTTTTAAAGCTGTATTTCATGTCCTGATGTGATTAACGGCCAAAAACTACATTTCACTTTTAATTTTAATATATTTAAAGCTTACTCTTGTATTTTATGCACAAATGTTTTTTATTTTGAATATGATTCTCTTTTGAATAGTTTTCCATGAACACATTTTGCCATGAAATACAGCTTTAAAAACGTAAACTGAAACAAAGTTGACCCACATATAATTTCCTTTTTTTTCTCTTCAAACCCACAAATAACTTAAATAAACGGTCTCAACTCTGCAACTGAAAATCTGACTAGTACATTTTCGTAACTTTTCAAGAGAGGGCGAAAGCGATTGTCAGATGCATGCAAAGGATGGGACTCGCGCTCTTTCTATGCTGTTAAATCTGTGAAGAAATTTATAGAATAACGTTCTCATGGGTCGATGCAGAATAAGATTCTACATAATGCAGTAATGTCCTGATGTGATTAACGGCCAAAAACTACATTTCACTTTTAATTTTAATATATTTAAAGCTTACTCTTGTATTTTATGCACAAATGTTTTTTATTTTGAATATGATTCTCTTTTGAATAGTTTTCCATGAACACATTTTGCCACAGTCTAAATTGTTTACCTATGTATGGAATATTGTGATTGGAGAACCGGGCTGCCTGCAAGTATACATTAATTTTTCTGTTGTATGTTTAAATTGATTTTAAACCTATTGTTTTGAATTAAAGAAAAAACATGATATGGAAAACAATTCACATACACTGGCGGAAAAAAAAAATCCCAACACCAAGAAAGACTTGTGTTAGATAAACGAAATTTGGTAGGCGTGTTTATACAACTGAAAGATGACATCGATTGAAATTTCGCGCTCCGCGCATAAGTGTGGCGCAGCTGGCGTCACTCAGAACATGCAAATAAGGCTTGTTTTAAAAGCGTGTTGTGAAGCTCGTGAGTATTATTTTTCCGTGAAATTTGACGAATTGCGTTCATGTTAGCCAGGATTGCCTTTAAGAAGACGAAGAAGCCATTATCAACAGCTCACCGAGTTTAAACGAGGTCGTACAATTTGGCTACGAGAAGGTGGATTTTCATTTCGCGATATTGCAGAAAAACTTGGGTGGGAATGTTTCCACCATGCATGATTATTGGAAGCTATGGTCAAGGGATGGTACTACCTCAAGAAGATCGAGTTCCGAGCTGCCACGTGGCACGACTGAGAAGGAAGATCGCCGAATCTTGCGTACGGCTGCGGCGCATCGTACTGCATCTGCGGCTGACATTCGAGCTGTAGTTGGCACCGTCGTGACCCAAGGAACGATAAGAAACTGTTAACTTCAAGGACAGCTCCGATCCAGGCAGCCTGTAGCCGGTACTCCATTGACTGCAAACCATTGCCGTTTCCGACAGCAGTGGTGCCAAGACAGAGCTCACTGGAGGTCGGAGTGGAGATGTGGTGGAATTTTTGATGACAACAGATTCTGCCTTAGTGCCAGTGGTGGTTGTATATTGGTCAGAAGGAGGCCAGGGGACCGCCTGCACCCAAGCGGTCTACGGCCTAGACACACGGGACTCACACCTGGAGTCATGGTCTCTGGAGCAATTTCCTACGACAACAGGGGCACTCTTGTGGTTATCCCAAACTCACTGACTGAAAATTTGTCGCCTGTCTGGTAATTTAACCAAAAGTACAGCCCTTCATGAGTAGCATTCAAAGGGGAGTTTTCCAACAGGATAACGCTCGCCCTCACATCGCTTCTGTAACTCAATGTGCTCTACAGAGTGCTGACATGTTACCATGACCTGCAAAATCACCAGGTCTGTCTCCAATTGATAACGTATGGGATATCATTGGACGGCACCTCGAGCATCATCCAGTCAGCAATGACGGTCCCAGTATTGACACAACAAGTGTAACAAGCATGGCACTCCATACCACAATTGACATTCGGTACCTGTATGGCATAATGCATGCACGCTTGCTGGCTTGGCTTCAAAATTTTGGAGGTTACACCCTCGATAAAATTAACCTAATTTCACATTTGCACAGCATTTTCTTGAGCTTAAATTAGAAAGTGATCTTGTCCATTTAATCAATTAAACATGTTAACTAGACAATTGCATTACCCAAATTTCATTACTCTACAGTAATTTTTTCTTGGTGTTGGGATTTTTTTTTCCGCCAGTGAAAATGTGTTGCAATTTTGTCTTCTGTTACTGTCACAATTAATTAGAACAAGAAAATTAAGCATAGTTAAGAACAAAAACAATTGTTTCATATATTTTTCTGGCAGTTTCTCTCGCCGCTAACTATTCCTCCTTCCCATTGAAAATAAACGTTCGAAATACTTTTTGCTCTGAAAAGTATCCAAGGAAACTAGTTTGGATCTCATATTTTCGAACAGGCAAAAATTAGAACACCAGTCCACCGGTTGCCAAGGAAACAGGATATTTATAACTTGGGTGCACCACAGTCTTCATCCGCTAGGTGGCGCTTTTACTTCAAAGGAGCGAGAATGTCAAGGACAATCGATCTAGTACGGTGTTGTTCCAGAGATCCCTGTGTGTAGCTGAAAAGGATTTGAAATGTCGGAACTTTGAAACAGATTGTTATATTTTTAATCTTCTTGCTTTGGAGAGACAGGATAAGATGTTTTCTTTAGATTTGGCATTATTCTTCCGAGCGATCAATCCTCAGAGGGCAGTGTCAGTATTCTGTGATTTATTTGCCACAATGAAATGTAAATTCTAAAAGCCCCAAAGAAAACATGAGGAATCATCAAAACGGCTGAACAATTTTCCTCTCATAGCTTAAAAATCTCACACATTGTAGCGAAACAACTTTTTTTTAATCAGTAAAGTACAATTGAATAGTTATAGAATTACCAAGTGCGTCTCTAAACTCAATAGTCAAATTCCAATTGAAAACATTGCCTTAATGGGCAACACTGTTATCTTCGATATTGTTTCTCCATAAGTATCTTCAATTTTCGCTTGGCTATTTGTGAAGGTTGTGCTGATTTTTTGAAAACCACACCAAAGATAGCTGATTAACCACAATTTCCATCAAGTGTTTAGAGAAACATTGACACAAAAAAAAAGTTACTCTATATTGTTGAGGAGCTGTACCGATCATTCTACTTGCAAATTTGGGCCTCACTCGCTTGACTTTCCCTCAATCTAGAATCAGAGCAAAGGTAATTGTTTACGATACAAACAAATATTGCATCTAATTTGGTGCTTTTTATTTAAAAAAAAAAAAAACACTGGAGATATTTTCATTCAAAGTGGAAACAGTAGTTTTCATAGAAATGTTAACTATGTGTATGGAAAACATATTTACGATTCTAATCGAAATTAAGTTCCTGAGTTTTTCTTGAAAACATTTTAGTATTTCATTTGCCATGGTATTCCTATGTTACGAAAATCTTGAGTTCGACGATGTATTTTTAATTATAATGAGAAATTTAACATTTATTTCGAAAGGTATTCCAATTTAACCATTTAAATAAGTCCCATTTCGTATATACATTAATCAAATCTATTTAATTTCATTAAAATGTATATATTTTGCTTTATCACCAAAAACTTAACCCATATTGGACCACTTATAGAACGCGTCATCAAAAAAATTTAAAATTGCATTTATGTTATTACTAGGAGGTGCTTAGACATTTAAAATAAAAATTTTTAAATTATCTTTTTAATTTTTTAAATACTGGCTGTCCTATAAATAGGAAAACAGTCCAATGCCCAACATAAATTTCAAAATTTTAATTTACCCTCCTAGGAAAATAATTAAGCTTACAATTTTTCCATTGGCATCTTCTTTGACGTCTATCAGCATTTTACTAAAATATGCTCATAAATTCAAGAGCTTACTCTACGGTTAAAAATTTTTTCGCATTTTTTTAAAAAAAATGTTATTAAAACTTTCTCAAAATTTCACATAACATATAAAAAGCATTTTAAAACAACCTAAACAGCAAATGATACACTCCAATCTAAGAGGAATGCTAAAAATTAGAATGGTTACCCCCAAAGAGAACAGGTATGCAGTTACAAAAGATATCGTGTCCAGGAATGCAAATCTTTACATGTACAAAATAATATTTTAGGGGAAGCCTGTCAATCAATCGAGAACTCTTGAACCAGAAAACTCCACCCACTTAACTTTATTTTGTAATCTCTTGTGGTGTGTGTTATGCTTTTAGTTGCATACGTTTATTTGGGTTGCCCTGATGTTTTTTTTTTTTTTTCTAATTTATTACCCTTTCTTATCAGATCAAAAAAAAAAAAAAAAAGACCAGAAATTCTGCCATGGTGCATTTTGTTAATCAATCTGACACCTTTTTTTTTTTTTTAAATGGAACTGTTCAACAGTGTTAGGCGCCCACATTCATTCGATTTAATTTGAATCAGTTGAAAATAAGGGTAGGTATTGGACTGTTGCCCTGTTTTCAGGACACCTGTATAATTCTCTACATAAATCTATAAAATATAACTGTTTTCTTGAATATTTTTACTCATATCAATTATAATACTATCCTTTTACTCTAAAAATAATTCCACATATCCATCTTTGAACTAAATGTTTAATTTTAAATTAATTATTAAAAAAGTCATGTTTTTTAAGTAATATTTTAAAAATTTATTTCTCAACTTTAATTTAATTGTCAATTTTTTGGTTGCATATTATGTACATTAGGGTGGTCACAAAAAATCAATTTTCGAATTTCTTTTGCGGCAACCCCCTAAAATGTGCCAATGGGGTAGAAAATGAGATTTGCAAAATTTTAGCTTAATCGGAAAATATTAACACGTGCCGCAAAGAGGGTGAAGTTAAGAAAAACAGCGATTTATAGCCAAAAATTGTAGTTTTTACTCTGTAAAACCAAAACTACTGATCCTAAAAGCTTTATTTTGGTCTCATTTTATAGGAAATTTTATTCTCTTTTAATCTAATCTTATTTAAAGTTTCGAAAAAAATAATTGAATATTTTTCAGTATTTTCACAAGTCAGACTGCAGCGCAAATCCTCGAAATTGCAAGTAACATGGGGAATTTTTTTTTCAACTAATCTTTTGAGGCACCCCCCCCTAAAATGTGCCAATAGACTAGAAAATGAGATTTGAAAAGTTTTAGCTTAATCGGATAATATTAACACGTGCCTCAAAGTGGGTAAAGTTACGAAAAACAGCGATTTTAGCCAAAAATCGTAGTTTTTCCTCTGTAAAACCAAAGCTATTAATCTTATAAACTTTATTTTGGTCTCATTTTGTAGGAAATTTCATTCTCGTTAAGTACTATCCCATTCATTTTTGCTATCATGTCCAAAGTATTTATTTGGCACTTTTCAGGTTAAATCGTAGAGTATATCAAAAATAAGAAATTTTCATGCAAAAACTTAAAAGCATTACAATATTCAATTGCATTTATTTACTTATTGTTGGATTTACTTTGTCAATTAAAAAAGGGGCATTTTCGCAGTACTTTAGAAATAAATGAAACAAATTTTTGTGTTAAAATAGAGGAATTAAGGGAAGCGGACGGAAGCAAAGAGTTAAAATGACAATAAAGGCTTTAATGCACCTTTATACTTATACTGTTAAATTGTATGACATCATTTTACTACTCTTTACATACAAATTAAGTTGCTGATGGCTTGGATGGGATACCTTTTGATAAATGAGGAAACTGTGCCTGCATTTAGCATACAGCATTAATTTGTAATAAAAGCTACCGTTGCTCTTTGTCTTTCGTCAAAGAGGAACTGAAGCCTGGAATAAATTTTACACCTCTTTCAGCTGTGTCATGGAACATCATTAAACTATTTACTGTCTTTTTAGCTTTAGTATAAAATTGGTTTTTACACGATTTATAGGGGTATATATTGTAATCGTCCCTAGGCTGCAGCTTTTTAATTTCACAACAAGAAAGTTTCAATTTTCGCCTAAATTGCTTATTTCTAATATTCTCATCTTCTGTACCTGCTTTGAATTGCTTTTTATCTAACACAGATCATTCAGCTGGAAATTTTTGAAAAATATTTGCTTGAGGACCAGCAGATGTATTTCCATTTTGCAACTAAAAACTGCTTTTAAAACAACTTCTAAGATGCGGTGGAAACATGCTGAATACGGAAAATATTTCTGTAACAACGCAGGTTTCCTGAAAGCTACCACTATTTTCAGCAGTGGTATCAAAATACATTCCATAAATTTTTTCAACTGAGCCCCAATGCTCAACTACTGAATATACAGCACTTACTTGTACACGCCCGTGCTGTTTTTAAGGATGGGAACACCTATCATCTGCTCTTCAACACCACTAGTTATCAAAATTGCTAGCCTCTAAATTGTGTTTGTTAAATAAAAACTGGATGAGATTTCTTATCCCAATACACAACAGCTCCTAAGTCTAAATTCCTTAATCGATTTTTGATAAGATTAAATATTCGTTGACGAAATTGCTGTCTACAAAAGGTTGTGACGTTTCTACTGAAAATTAAATTTGACGGTCATGATTTAATGTCTCTTCTGTAGCTGCTACTATTCGTTCTACGAATCCCGATAAGAAACATCAAAGTGGTTATCAAAGGAAAATCCTTAACTCTTTGGTTTTGAATGGCATTTTTGTGGATCCCTCAGCATTCTTCGCAGCTTTCTCCTCTCATCATACAGTTTTTCTAGGTTTGTAACGTAGGTTTTAGATTGTTTGGTTGGCATCTTAGCTTTTTCACAAAAAATGAGAACTCCCTTTGGTTACTTGAAGCTTTTCTGAACATCAGTTTAATTTGACGCAAGTTTTAAAGATAGAAGGTAAGATAAGAAGGTAACTTGGAACCTGTGATTTGATGAGACATGCGGCTATTAAAAATTGTCTTTCTGTCTTAAATTCAAGCTTGTTGATCTCTGGAAACCGAAGGTGGAGCCATTCTCCATTAAATCTCAAGGATTGTGTCCCAAACTAGTTGCTTGAAGACTTGCAAAGCGAACAACTATGAATACTATATTTATAAAGTGTTGTGGGGTGTCTTAATGATTTCTCGGCCCTCCCACAATAGACATGGCGATTGCACCTTTCGATAATGGGGAATCATAGTTTTCTCCCTTCCCCAGGGGTCGAAAGCCCTAACAAGGCAGAGATTTTTAAGCTAATATTCAGCTCTGACCGCTAAGGAGGAAAGCAGCGTTTTGTATTTGAAGGGGTAAAGAGATGAAAGGGTTAAGTGACAAAACAGAAATTGCGAGTAATTAAAGTTCAAAGTTTCATTGTTGAAGTTATTGCAGCTTTTTTGTTTTCTAGTTTTGTCATTAGTGTGGGTATGAAATTGGTCTATTAGTAAAATAAATACACGATAATTTCAAATCAAAAAAAGAAAAAAAAATCACGAATGCTTGAATGCAACTCTGAAATTTCATTTAATTTTAATATGTTTACATTTTGATTAATTCTATAGCAGCCAACAAAATGTTGAATGCTAATGAAAATTTGAGAGAAGACTCAAAATGGGTAGTATAGTGAAAGCTGTTTGTGCACGATTTCTTCTTAATTTTTAAAATTTAACAATTTATTGGTTGCTTTAAAATTAACCTAAGTATACAGATATTAAGATCAAATGTAGTGTTTCAGTGTTTTAATTAGGAAATCATGTACGTATTTTATATTATATATTTTTAGTACAAACAAAGCTTATAAAAATATCCTTTAGATTTAAAAAGCATTTTTAATTTTTATTTAATAATTTGAGTTTTTTTCTTTTAAATTTATTTGCGGCGAAACGTTTTGAAATTTAAAACATTTTTATTTATCACCTTTCTGTATTAAAGCAAAAAAGCACACGTCATTCTCTTTCATATTGCTCATAAAGAGAGTAGCATACATTTACCACTTATCTTCTCTAACTATTTAAGTATGTAACCTGAAATTTAAAAACAGAATAACTATGTTAGGAAAATAATTTAAAAAACCTCTTGAAACACATAACTTAATTTGAGCCTTTGAAAAGTTGCACAATTTGAAAAGCTCCAAATGGTCAATCTAGAAATCGATGCTTGCTTAAGTTTAGTTTTGAAATTAGTTTAATTTGAGTAACAATTAACTATCTAATTTTAGTTATTTTTTCATCATTTCTGGCAACAATTAGAAGACGAAATCGTAGTTATTATAATGGAGAAAATAAATTAAGAAATAGTCTCTAAAATAAAAAAAAAAGAAAAGAAACGATACATCTGTCGCGTTGTCAATTACTTTAGTGAGCGTTATTAGGTTTCCAAACTGATCCTCAAACTCCTCCCTACTAACAGAAACTTAGCTTTAATTTTTGCTATAAACGTCCTTTTAACGTTAATTTTAAAGTGATTTGATATCAATTGTGTTACTTTTAGTGTTTTTCTCTCCTTTTTTTTGCTGTTGTATCTGTATATCAGACGTTGATAAATACGTTGCTGTTGGTTTTCACTCGTATCTTTATTTTCATAACAAAAAATGCTGACAATAGTAACTGAAGTTACTGTACTGCAGTAACTCTATGATTTTAGTAAAACTACTTCTATAGACAGGTTGCTTAGCAGTGCGTAGCAAACCCTTAAGTGAAATTATTCTTCGACAGATGGAACAACTGAAGGGAGAATTACATACGCTTGCGCAATGCGGCAAAATAAACCTCATTAACGGACATTGATTAATTTAGGAAAATGTTTTTTTTTTTCTGCCAAAGTGTATACCGATACTTTTGCATAGCCTATACTCCCGGTCCTTCTTTTTTGGCTCATGGTGAAAATTGCACTTATATCATTGGGTTGAGAGATTATCGGAAGTTCCGTAGATTTCCTTGGTGATGGAGGTACTGCGTTTATAACTGAAAAAAAGCAAACATAACCGCACATTAACTAAACAAACAAATATTTACTCTTAAATAAACTGTTTAATAAAGAACGGAAATAATTGCTAGTTACTTAACAAAAACCGTTAGTCAACAGAAAAGAAAAGAAGCGGCGAGGGTAGATCATGTGACGCATATATGGCGAACACTGTGTGACAATTGGCTCACATTTTGTTTATAGTTCATGTTGTTTTGCTCCACGTAAATCTCAGGTAATTAACAGGTATGAGAACCTATTAAATCAGATTTAGCCTTTATACACAAGTTTCTAACTAAGCCACAAGGTTTAATAAAATGTTAGTTTTTATCAAAATTACGGAATTTTAGAATAAATGCGGTAGGTTTAAATATTGTTTATAATGCCTTTTCCCCCTCACTTTTTCCTCCAAATTTGTTGAGCACATTTTGCAACTTGAATTTAAAAAAAAAAAAAAAAATTAGGGTTGGTAAGGGTAAGTGGGCCCCCTTTTTAGAACAGTTCGTTTTTAAAACCTTATACAAAAGTTTTAAAGCAAAACAGCTTAAATTTTTTGACTTATTTTATCTTGGACATTATTAAAAAACACAAGTTCAGCATTGTTTCCTAAAAATATGCTTCAAATATTTTAGCTATGGTATTCGTTACAAAATGACGTGGGGGATCCACTTACCGCATAGGAAGGGGTAAGTGGGCCACCCCCCAGTTATTTATATTTAAAGTGAGCATATCTAAAAAAGGGTTTTGCGAGTCCTACCTGATAAAGTGTGTAAAATTTTAGTAGGAATTTTTTTTTTTGTAAATGTATCCATTAACGAGATACAGGGTGCGCCAGAGAAACTTACTTTTTTGAAAAAATTCCTGCGCGGTGAGTTGGCTGCGTAGAAGGCCGAGAGTGGGCGCATCTGGAGCGGGAAATCTCCAAGTTTTGTTTTTCCTTTAATTAGTGGCCATCATGCTATATTCAAAAGAACAGCGGGCCTTTGCCGTCGAAAGCTACTTTTCGAACGGTCGCTCAGTTACTGCTACTCAACGCGCGCATCGAGGAATTCTTCCTTCCCAGCCTCGAAGAAATGAACATTAGGGACGTGTGGTTTCAGCAAGATGGGGCCATAGCACACACAGCACGAGATTCAATGAATTTGTTGCGACAACATTTCCTCGACCACCTCATCTCTCTCAGAGGCGATCTCCCATGGCCAGTACGCTCCCTAGATTTGGCGCCGTGCGATTTTTTTATGGGGTTATTTGAAATCGTTAGTTTATGTTGCTCGACCACGCACAATAGCTCACCTCAAGAACAACATTCGCAACGAAATTGCTAACATACCAATTGATATGCTGCAATGAGTGCTCACAAACTTTTAAAATCGTCTTAATCAGTGTATGCTCAATAGGGGTCATCATTTAACCGATGACATTTTCAAGACTAAATGAAAACAAAAATTGGGATATTGTATTCTCAAATAAAAAAAGAATTAAAGTGGGTTCATTTGCTTCAATAACTTAAGTAGTTTTGTTTTTATTGACATTTCAAAAAAGTAAGTTTCTCTGGCGCACCCTGTATCTACTTGCGTTTAAATGTGTGTGACAGAAAATTATAAAGCAATATACAAAGCAATTGTGTCTGTGAAATTAATTAGAAGTTGTTAGGCATATTTCTTGCTTTTACATATAAATTACTGTTGAATAAACATAGGAGTTGATTAAGATCAATTTTGGTAAAATAGAAAAAAAAATAGGTTGAAAAAAAAAAAAAAAAAACCGGAAACACTTAAAGGCAGTGTCTATTTGAAGTTTTCTGGGGGAGAAACATTATCATTTCATTCTCAGTTATAATTCTAACATCACCTACATCAAGCCAATAAAAAGCGTAGCTATTTCTATTCTTCCTATCAAATTTTGCAGTATTTTTTTCATTTGTTTCATGTTTTAAAATTAGATCTTCATAATACTTTATGGTTTTCTTTGATGCTAGTTTCACAAATACATAGTTACCAGCTTTTGCAGTTTTTGTAGCTGAACCATCAATTTCTTCTAGGTGTTTATAATTATCTTTAATTTCATCGTAGAAATTGCTTCATCAAAACTGCTTTTCATTTTGAAATCATCATTATTATGAGGGGGCCCACTTACCCTAATAGAGTAAAACCACGAGGTAAGTGGGACCCCTCCCCTTAAACACTTACTAATAATATTTTGAAAAAAAATTTTTATTGCAATGTGTACTTTAGGTTAAACTCTACAAAAAAACTTGATGAACATAGAAAAAATAATAAAAACTAACATTGAAGCACTTCTTTGAAAAATTTTGCTTGAACTAGCAAAAAAATTTTTTTTTTTGCAAATTTTTTTTTACATAAATTATAGGATCCAAAAAAAAAAAAAAGTTCCATGAAACCCAAGTATATGCAAAATCAATCGCTGTGGTGCAATTTTACATGATCAGTGCAAAAAGTAAAAAAAAACCTTATGAGCATTTCAGTTTTAAGGGGGGTGGCACACTTACCCCAGTGGCCACACTTACCGAACCAATCCTATTCTTGATTTCAAAAAAAGAAAAAAGAAAAAAAAAAAAAAAAACTAATTTTTTAAAGAAATTTATTAACTTTAAACCTGAATATTATTTGATTCGAACAATTCTCGATATACTTTAATCCACAGCAATCATATCTCTTCACTGTCATATTCTATTTGATTATGCCCTCTCTTCTAAGAGAGTGTAGGAAAAGTTGTCAGTATTCAGTTTACTGCACTCGTATTTGTATAAAGTGTTGTGTTATAAAATACCCCCAATAAAAGTATTCAAAATTGAAATCCTTTTGATATTTAGGACACATTCCTGTGCTTGGCATTGCCTCAATAAATGAGCTCGAATTCTAAATCGAATTGTTCAGAGCGTTGTGATGAATCAGCTAAGTACTCTCTACCTATCCTAGTTGGAAAATTTAAATAAATTACCATTGACAACATAATGGAAATCTGGTGAAGCAAATGAGACTGTCAAGTAATTACATTGTAGAATTAGCAGTCAGAGTGGGTAATATTATTATTGCTATACGTATATGTTGCAGTTAATTTTCAGTTCCCCGTGAGTCTTACATTTAAAGTTTTTTCTGTAACTTAAAATTTAACTTATATCACAGGATTGCCATTGTTTTAGTGGGCAGGGACAAAAGTTGTGCTCCCTTAAACCAAAAAATGAATGCTATTAACTCGTTCGAAGACATCACGAAAATAACTTTTATTAAAAAAAGAAAAACATTAAAAAAATTCGCTTATAAAAATTTCTTATTGCTATTGATATTTAAAAAAAACTAATTTGTGTTTAACGCTAAGATATATATGCTGGGGGTAGATAGAGAGTAAGTTACCTAATGAATTCATTGGTGGATATGAGGTTTGATTTGCAGGTGCTTCTTAAAATGCTTTCTCGAAATTATCATCACACTTTAGTAAGACTATTTTGCAGTTGAAGGTAAAAAGGTGACAGAAAGAAAAGCTTTAATCGACACTCCCTTGCACAAGAAAGTAGCAAATGTGCTCAGAAAAACATTATTTGTTTATTCCAATCTTCGGCACTTCTTTCGTGGTAACGCCTTTCGTTAATTTTTAATATGTTTATTTTTGGTTGACAGAACTCTTTCTTTGTCAAAGAACATAAATTTAAACAATCTTGTTAATTATCGGAAGAATACCCTGTCACTACGTGTGTTAAATTAAATGAATTTTTCAAATAAAACTGGTCCTTCCAGCGCAATCCGAAGCGAAAAAATTTGGACGAAAAATTGAGCAAGTGTCTACCTTATTTAAAAAAAAAAGTAGAGCTGTTTACAAAGCTGCTTCATTTGTGGAAAAAATGCGAAAATGAATTATTATTTAGTTATTGAGGCATCATCCAGCACATTATCATTTTAACGCGTTGAAGCAAGTGATTGGTGAGTACAAGAGTACATAAGCGAAGCCCTAGTTTTAAAACATGAGAAAATAGGTTATTTTATAATTATCAACGCACTTTATTGCCTTTTTTTCTGAATCTAATATGGAATGAAGAAATAAATAAATAAATAAGTCCCTGAAAATGTTTGAATGATATACAATATGTGACAATTGGAACCTTATATCCGTTCACAAACCAGAGTTGAGAATCGAACTCGGCACTTTTGGTTCGTGAACCAACTGATGAACTTTTGAGCTTCGAGTTGGGCGATTTAGATTGAGTAATAGTAAATTATCCTAGCGATTCATAACCATAGAATTTATTAATAATCAATTTTCGGTAATGTTTGAGACTAAAAAAATTGATAGCAGCCAGTGGTCAGTAAACCCAAAAAAGTTAGTGACCACTTTGGCCTTGTTGGTGGCCACTTTGAACCAAGCTCCAAAATATTTATCTCACTTTACTTAATTTTGCATATAGTAATATATTTGAATGTATCTTAACTTAATTACTTTATTAAAGAAAAATGCTTGAAAAAAAACTTATGAACCTTTTCTGAAAAAGAAAAGTATTTATTTTAAAATCCAAATAATAAGACATTACACAAATAAAACAAAAACTAAACGCACTTGCATACTTGGAGTTTGAAAAACATTTCGTTTAATTAACTAATTAATCATAAATTTGGTCATCTTTGGCTATATTTTCATTCCATTGCATTTTCTGAACTGAAATTATGTATTAAAATCTTTTGTACAGCAGATGAGTCAATTTTCTCCCCAAGTTAACATTGGCCTCCAGTGACGATGCTAATGGCCATCTTCTATTCATGATCTGCACGATGCATAGGCAGTTTGTAATTTTTTTCAGAAAAAAAGGAGGTTGCCAGTTTGGTGACCAACATAACAGTTTGTAGTCGCCAAAAAAATTTTTAGTCGTCACTGGCGAGTAGCGAGCGCTAGTCTCGACCGTTACTTTTCGGGGATTGGGTGCTGTTGAAATCAACTACACCTTTGCTGTACCCTTATTGTTATTAGGAAAGAAGAAGAGAAAAATGAGCCATTCGTGCAGTTTTGCGTTTCATCTAGCACAATGGTGACCGACCTACGGCCCGAAGGCCATATGTAGCCGGCGAAGCTAATCCATGTGACCCGTAATTAGGCCCAATGAAAAAAGAAGAAAACTGTTCTGTAATCTTTCGAAATGAACAATCATATTCATTGAGTATTAAGAATGATTGTGGCAAATTTTGAGTCAAATAGTCTGAAACTGGTTTTTTAAAAGACATAAAAACATCATATTATTAAAATAAGCAAGAAGTAATGAAAACAACAATTTTTTTTTCTAACTGTCCTTTGTTTTCCATGTTTTCCCCATATTATGTAGGAAAAAAAGCAAAAATATTTAATCTGGTCCGGGAGATTCATCTTAATTTGAGGTCCTTGGTTGAAAAAAGTTGGCAAAAGAGCATGACTGTTAACAAAAATTTTTATTAATTTTTGTAGTGTGTAGTTATTAGTAGTTTTTCGTAGGAAGACCACGATGAAATATAGAAAAATACCCAACAAATGAACCATTTTTCAGTTTTTTCTTAAAAAAAAAAAAAAAAAAAAAAAAAAAAAAAAAGAAGAAGAAGAAGCAATCTCTCCACAACGTAAAAACTCTAAGTATTCATATTTTTAAAGACTTAACTTTTTTAAGAAAGCATCAAAATTGTATATACTTTTGGTCAAGTAAAAACTTATTTTGCAACAAATAAGTCATAAGGAGGAAAAAGGAAAGCAAAAATGTACCTCACATAAGCAGTTTTCTTATTAAAACTAAAATATAATTCCCGAAAACGTAAAACCTTTAAACTATTTTACTCAAATAATTTATTTAGTGGAGAGTATGAGTTTTTGAAAAATGAGCTTATATTGTGTCGAACCACTATTGTGAAACTTGCATTTCCTGGGAACAGAAATTGCTCGAATGCAGAATTGTAACGAGATCTGCCAAATTGAATAATGGAAGCATCGGTATTCTTTCCACTCAGATGGAGTCGTTTCATTGTGTTCTATGGCCAAAATAATTGAGTTTTGAATTTACTGAATTGAATTATGCATCGACGTAATTAGATTGGCCAAAGTTCAAGTTGTCCCTTAAGAGTTGTGTAACCTCTTGTGCTTGCAAAATAAATAATGTTTGAGACATTGCTAATTAGATGAAAATTGAATGACTGCAAGGCTCTAAGCATGTTATTAAAACATGATTTATAAAGTGAAAAATCTCTTTTATGCTAGTAATTGGTCAATATTCTATGTTTTGTAATTTTGAATATTTTCCACAATGCACGCAGTTTGGAAACTAATAAAATGTATTAACATTTCAACTGAGAAAAAGAACCTCCAAAATAACCGCATACAATTGAACTCGCTTATAATGGGAACAATGGGATAGGGATATTTTCTCGTTGTAACCGAGCGTAAAAGCTGGTTCGAAGAAAAAAATCAAGAAAATCCATACATAAATCCATGTTTGCTAAAATTGCGACACATAAAGTAATCGACATAATTGAATGAAATTTAATACACAGGTGAGTGGTAGTGGAATAACTAAGTGATTAAACTGCCAAAGCCAACAAACAATAAAAAAGAATTAAAATTAGTATTTTGTGCAAACACCACGCGCTGCAATAAGTGCTACTACGCGACATGGCATGGAGTCAAACAAATTTTTAATGTCTGTTTGATTAAGAGAATTCCATATTGTTTGTATGCGTACCCAAAGCTCATGTGTAGAAGCAACAGGGCGAGGATCACGAGCGAGACACCGATCAATCAGCGAAATCCCAGACATGTTCAATCGGTGACATTAGTCTGTGGGCCGAAGGCAGAAAAGATGCTTAGAAACATGGTTTCGTTTGCCAACTTCGGGGACTACAAAATGTGATATTTTTCTGAATCCTTAGAGTCTACAGATGAAAAAAACACAATGTTCCCAAAAAAATATTGTCTCATTAGTTTTTTACAGGCCATTAAAGATAGATGGCAAAATATGCGAAAATGGAATTCTAGTGGCGGACAATTACGTTAAATATCATATATATGTGTCTGTCTCTGCCTATATATTTATATGTACATATAGATGGATATATAGATACTGTTTGATATTCTTTTCGGCGACCTTCCTCGAATTCGCGCATGCGTCAGGTCTCAACCGATTTTATGAAACAGGGGGTGATTGTGATAAGAGAGATAAGGAATGAGAAAGGATTTTTCTTTGTTTTGTTTTTCGTTACATTCGTATATTTGAGGTGTTGATTTGTGTTGGTGTTTTTTTTTTTTTCTCTTCCTTATCATTTCTATAAAAATAAAATAATATCGGAGTACGTGGAAATGCTGCTATCGTGCATTTTCGCAATCAAGCTGTCTCCCTTTTTAAAATAGAACCATTCAACGTTGCTTGACAAAAATAGAGAGTTTTTCCGAAATTTCTCGTTTTTTCACAATATACACCTGGAAAATTATTGAAAATTCGACAAATATGTGTAGAAACACTGTTATACGAAGTTTGTTTAGCTTGAATTTTTATTTTAAACCAATTTTTCCCACCATTTCCGCGATTTTTCGAGAAACCCAAAATTTGCTCCCCCCCCCCCACCTTTAGCTCACCCCCCAGGGTCGGGGACTTTCAGTATATTAACGAACAAACTACCCCTAACAATATTCTGTAGTCAAATACTCTCGCATATTCCATGCATTCTATAATGTATTCATTGACTGGATTATATAGTGCCATTAACGAAACAACGAGATTAAGAACAAGCGGAAATGTGGATTGATACATTTTTGTGATTTTCTTAGTAACTGAATCACAAAAGACGTGAAGTAAGTATATTATGACTTATTAATATATTTTGCAACATAAAATCGTATGAAAAAGAAAAACTAGGGTAGAAATCCTGTTTATTGAAATTTTAAATTGCAAATATTTTGTGCAACAGCGCCACCTAGAGACAATTTTTGTTGTGAATGAGCCAACAGGCTAAGGAATATAGTCCCTATTTCAGTTACTAATTAAAACTTAATGAGACAAGGTCTGCTTGGGAACATTGGATTTTTCGATCGAGTACATCACTATTAGTTGATTTCAAGCAAGTTCCCGTAGTCCCTAAAATTGGTAAACGAACTTGAACGATATCGGTGCTTGGCCCACAGACTATAGGTCCTGTCATGATCTTAATGGTTTCATTTAAAATATTAAATTGCATTTATTAAAGCACATCATACAATATGCATTACTTTTAAAAGCTCAAAATTGACGGAAAAAGTCACGAATCATACTTGGCGACGATTGACGTCGTTCAAAACTTACTTATTCGTGGTACAGTGCCTTCGTGGTTACAAATCAGTCCTTTTTCCCAAGGGCGGATCCAGAAATGTTCCAAGGGGGGAGCGATTGAGTTTTGTTTTCTTACTTGCCCATTTTTTTCTCCATGAACCCTTGTTAACACATGTTGGTTACAAATGTTTTGGTCTTCCATTTCGAAAAATTTTCAGATCAGAGCTCCGAATCCTCACCCTTTCTCTTAATATCATCAAAAATCAACTAAAACTGCCTTTTTTGAACTTCAAAATCTAAGAACCGCTGTCGAAGAGTCCCTCAAGGAAGGGGCGATCGCTCCCATCACCCCTCCCTTGTATCCGCCCTTGCTTATATATCCTATATGTATTTACACAAGCTATTTCAAATTTTTCCAGGGGAGCGGGGGCAAACACTGCATACACAATATAAATTGTACCAGAAATGACAAAAACCACGCCCGCTTACATGTAAATTGATTTTTCGAAGCCGGAAAGGAAAGGAATTGACTCCCCCCTCCACCAAATGACGGGCCTGTGATTTTATAAGTATTGGTTTTCTGAAAAACAGTAATAGTTAATTTATGTTCTACAAATAAAGCAGCAACAAAAAATATCTAAACTGGTTCTTATTTAATCTCTATATCTCCTACACTAACTCCTTTCACGACTGCAAGTTATGTAGCAAAAACAATAAACACTCAATTTTATAAGATTTAATTAAAATTTTGAAAAATCAAACGTTATTCAAAATAGCAGCGTAAAAAACGCAATATTACCGTATTTTTCGCCGTGTAAGACACACCCAATTTTAAATTAAATCCCCCAATTTTAATTAATCTTAAATTTATGCCGTAAAAGACGGTGCGTCTTATACGGCAAAAAATACGGTATACAACAATGTCGTTCCACTAAAAGTTGCTCTTTGTGAAACATCGCCAAAAGGGGATATCAAGCCATAAAAGACAGCGACGCGAAACGAAACCGCGCGAACTGGCGCTCTTTGATCAAAAATAAAGAATGAGAATATCTGAAACGCCTGGCGGATTGATACAATGTTCGATTTTGATTTTATATTAAGTCACACAGCGAAAAAAGTGAGTGATTCAAAACGTATTAATATATTTTGAAATGTAAAATCGAGTAAAAAAGTAAAATTACGGTTGAAAAACTGTTTATTAAAATTTTAGATTGCAAATATTTTGTGCAATAGCGCCACCTAGGGACAACGTCTCTAGTGAAAGAGTGACCAGGCCAAGGAAAAGAGTTCGTGTTTCAATTACTAATTAAAACTTAATGAGACAAGTTCCGCTTGGGAACATTGGATTTTTTGATTGAGTACATCAATATTAATAGATTTCAAGCAAGTTCTCGTAGTCCCCAAGATTGGTAAACGAACCTGAACGATATTTGCACTTGGCCCACAGACTACATATCCTGGTTTACGCAAGCCAATCAAGAAGCTGGACCTGCTGCGAAGCAAGGACAGATTTAACAGTCCTAGCAATATGAGGGCGGCATTGTTGTGTTGAAATATAGCTCCAGGCAAGCCTTGAAGGAAGGGGACAGCTTGGGGCTGTAAAACTTCACTGATGTGCCGATTGCTGTTCAGATTACCCACAATTCGTAGCAATTGAGATCGTCCATGATATGCTATGGCAGACCATAACTCCGGGTGTTTGTCCACTGTGGCGTTCGATAATGCACTCTGGAAGGTGGCATTCACCGGCATAGCGTCTTACACAAATGCGGCCATCATGGTACCACAAATTAAAGCCGGATTCGTCTGAAAACACAACATACTGCCAATCAGCACGCCAGTTCCTATACTGAATGGCCCATTGTGGCAGCAGGCGGCGATGGTTTTAGCGTGAGGGGGATCCTATATAAAGGCGTGCTTGGCGCTGAATCCATGCTGCAGGAGACGTCTACGAATTGATGAAGCGTACAATGAAACACCTGTGGCTATTGACTAGTGTGCTGCCAGTTGTCTGGAGGAAACTGTACGGTCCGTCGGCACCATGTGGACCAGGTGTCTATCACCGCGCTTTGACGTCATATTTCGGGGTTCACTCATTCGTCCAAAGGAATGACAATAAAGGAAAAACCTTTATTAATTTTTTCATTAATTAAAAGCGTACAACTACGATGTTGGTCGCTTTGTTCAGAAAAGAAAGCGTAGAATCGAATGGTACCTCGATCGAGTCTCTACTCCCAGCGGTTTTTAATGAGTTTAAGCTTCAGACAAAATGACAGAGAGACAGACACGAACATATTTTAATAGGAGAGAAGATTAATAATCAGATTTTTTTCGCCTAAGAGATCAAACATGTATGCGTGGTTACGTCGGCAGGAACTCTGTTCAGCCTATTTTCCTTTAAAGGTAAAAAGAGAGAAGAGCTTAGAGAAGAAAAAGTTTTAAAGAAGGCGTAATTTATCTAAAAAATATCTCTAAAAGGAAAAAAAAAACATCGCACATCATTTCGCATCCAGCTATTTTTGATCATTTGAGCTTTGACATCTTAAATTCAAACTATGTTTCCCGCAATTACGAGTTGAGATCGGATGCTATTCGTTGGGGTTCTTATTTAGACAAATGGCTACTACCGTAATTCACGACTGCGAAAAGCATAATTGAATCGTTTATTTCGAAAAGGTAACATCTCTATTTTGATCTCCTCTGTCTCTTTAGAAAATTAAACAGCGCACGGTTATATTTTTGAATGTCATAATCAATGAAAAAATGCCTTTAGTTAAGTACACAATTACTGCAATAATTTACCAAATAACCATTGATTATGACATTCAAAAATATAACCGTGCGCTGTTTAATTTTCTAAAGAGACAGAGGAGATCAAAATAGAGATGTTACCTTTTCGAAATAAACGATTCAATTGAAATTCAAGATGGCACAGTTCAAATCCATGTCAGGGGCTAGATGTTGTGTGCTAGATGCTGTCTTTGTCTAAAGAAGATCGAGAGGGCCGGATATAAATGAAGTCGAATCCGGACGCATGAACTCCACTGCCGAGGAGGAATAGGGGTGGACAGTGGTGTGTTCATACGCCCAAGTTCAGAAATCAAATTAACGTTCACTGTGGCAAAGTTAGAGTGATAAGCAATCAACCTTCAGCCTAATAATTTTTGAGGTAACAGTTTGATTTCAACAAACTTTTTTCTTCAAAAGTAATAACTTCATTTTTTTGATGTGAATAATTATTTGTTCAATTTTGAACAGTTCAAAAGTACCATTAGCGCCTCATGATAAAAGTTTTGTCTATCACAAATATTGTTGAACAAAATAATAAGGCATCATACTCAATTACGCAGTTTGAGTTGCCCCTTACAATTTAGAGGCCCCGTACGTGTTTCGAATGATCTGTTCCTTTGTACAAACGCTGTAAAAAATTAATGTTGTTTTTACAGTGTAATACAGCCAATTTTACAATAATAAACTGTAAAAATTGCTTAATTTACAGTTTATTACCGTGCATTTTAGTTTAAAACTGGAACCTCTGCTGCCAGTATTGCACTGTTATTTTTAGAGCATAATACAGCTAAATTTTGCGCCAATAAACTGTTAAATTCCTTACTTTACAGTAAGAAACTGTAAAATTACTATCTTTACAATTTATTACTGTGCATTTTACAGTTTTAAATTGGAACCTCAGCTGCAGGATTATACTATAAAAACAACAGTTCATTTTTTGCAGTGTACAAAAACACATCCTTTTTTTCAGTCAGATGAAACATCAGCATAGTTTGGAAGTTTAAACACACTCCTGAACTTTAGTCTTTTCCTAAACTTTACTATAGAAATTACGTTTAATTTATAACTCCGCGTGGGTGAACTTTTGAGCAAATGGCAGTAAAATACTCGGAACTTTTTTCTTATTAGATAAAGTGCTCGTATTTGATTAGTTTATAAAAGATTATGTAAACAAGCCCACGCAAAAGATGATTTTTTGAATTAAGTTATTTTTTTTCTGAATCCCCCTCGTGTTTGACGGTACAGAATATATTACGAGTTTGGGAATAATAACGCTTCATTTTATTTCGGAAGCAAAATAAAGAAGTGTTTCCTTCCCAGGTCATTAATCCTCCACTTAAAAAATAATAAGAAACTGAAATAAAAAATATACAAAATGTAATCTAAAACACATTATCATAGAAATATGGCTTTGAGAATGGTTTCTAAATTTAGGTTTTTAAACTACGCTCAAATATTAAACTGTTTTTATTTTCCTCCCCTTAAAATAGTTAACAATCATATTTAAGTAATTTTAGGGATCATTATATTTTGTATGTGCACCTTACAGCATTATGTCTTTATATCTGCATTTCTTACAGAAACAAATTTGTGAATTTCGTTTAAAATTGTTATCAACAAGATTTAAAGGCAAAACTGAAAATACAAACTTTCGAAAGGTAATTGGGGAAATACAAAGTATAAATTACTGAAGTTTCAGACTATCTGAATTTTTTTAGCGATTTAAATGTTACACTATTAGGGGGAGAAAAAAGACGTAGGGAAAAGGATGGCACCTGTGGATATTTTTTTTAAATATATTAATTTCAGTTTCTCAGAGAAAAACGCTTTGATTATTCACATGTGCTCCTATATAGGAGTATATGTGAACAAGCCAAGGGGTTATATGAACAGAATTAAAAAACTCAGGACGATCATCATACTTAAAAAAAAAAGAAAACATATACTTTTATATCAATTACATTAAAGTGTTTGTAACATATACTGTGTCAGCTTATGTTGCGCGGCAGACGAGTAATTGAGAAAATATTTTTCCTAAATATATGTGACTCTGCTTACAGTCAAATTTTACAGTCTCCTATCCTGTTCCAATCACTGGATGGACAGGACGAAATTTATAAGACTAAGTACAGAAATTTATAAGACAGTACAAATAATGTGCTTTATGTAAAGATTATTTTTCTTTCATATTTCTTTTTAGCTTCGTACGGAGTATTATAATGCATTTTAAAATGACTTTAAACGTTAAGTTTTTAATTAAACTAAAATGTTTTGTGCGTTTTCATTTTCTGTAAGTAGTATATAACAGTAAATTGCTGATCAACTATTTAATAAAAAATAAATCAATCAATAAATAAATAAAATAATAACTATATAAAAACCGGTAAAAAGAATCAATAAATATTATAAAAAATAATAATAACTATGAAATAAACAGATAAGTATTTAATAATAACATTAGCAATTGGCTATAAATTTGTAAACTGACTGTAACAAAATAATAACTTTGTACATTTTTAACACATTTTATAATATCCTACAATAATATTAATATTACAGAGAGGAAATTGGAACTGTTGGCATATTCCACTAGACATTGTGCTCCATCAACTATTTTGGAACAAACTTAGCAAAAGTAAAAAGTTCTAAATTTAGTAAAAAAAATAAATATTGTCACAAATTTACTTGAAACTTCATTTAATGGCTCGCAATGATTAAATATAGGTTTTTAGTAAGTTTAAAAGTAAGTTTCCTCTTGAAAAAAACATTGATAAAAGTATCTACAACACATTTTCTGAAACAGAGAAGTTGTCACTGCAGAGATATAAAATGACTCAATGTGCTAAAAGCCATTGAGCAAAGAGGTAAGCAATTACCTGAGAAATTTTCGAGACTTTTTAGTTGAAGGTATCTTAGTAAAACCAAGGCTTCACTAGATAACGTTTTATATCTAGTGAAGCCTTGGTAAAACCTACCATGTTTACATGTGGCCTCCTTTCTCCTACATATTTTCACTTTATTGTACGAAACGAAAAAAAAAGGACTGTAGTCACGAAATAATTCCCATTAAATTCTTCATCCATTGGTTATTAATGCGTTATTAGACACTATTAAAAGTGTTTTATTGAAGTTTGTGAAAAAAATATTTTAAATTTTGGCCCACCAAGAAACTTGAGTCTTATAAAATGTGAGACATATTTTCAACCACCAGCCTTTAAAGAGTTAAATTGCGACTTGAATTTTCATTTAGGTTGGTTTTATGGTAATCTTTGCACGTATTTATATACTAGCTAGTGTAAGAAAAAACAACTAAGGATCCAAAGTGAGGTAAATATGACTATAACTTTGCATACGAGCTTATTTAATAAACAACTGATAATTCAAGACTTGAAGTTTTACAATACCTTTATGCTATTGATGTAGAGAAAATTACAACATTAGGGAGGCACAAATAAGCAGGGATACTGCAGACACGTGTTTCGGCCTCACAAAGAACGCCTTTTTCAATGCGAACAATTGGGAGCTTCCGACTTTTGTCGGATGTCTGTGCATTCGACTTCCGACACTGTCCTGATTATGCATTCACAGACTTCCGACTTTGGTCGGATGTCTGAGCATCCATAAGCTCCCAATTTTTCGCATTGAAATAGGCGTTCCTTGTATTACCGAAACACCTGTCTGCAGTATGCCTGCTTATTTGTGCCTCCTTAACATTGTAACCTTCTCTAAATTCAAGACTTGTTTGAACCAAATTTTAACTGCACATACACGATGCATTGAAAAACAGAGCTATTACTTTCAAAGTTGCGAACATTATCTGAAAAGGCTCTTTTATTGTAAAACATAAAAATCCGCAAAATTTTTCCCCTTATGTAACGCTTTTGGCGTGCAACACTAAAAAAAAAAAAAAATATTATTTAAAATTATTTATTAAAGGTTAAAGTTATATTTCAAAGACAGACTAATTCCATTTTCTTTTTCAAAATTAAATTTTTATTTTTATCTTTGTGTGTAATATAGAGTGTGTAGTATCATAAATACGTAAAAAGTTACAATAAAAGCTAAATGCCTATTTCATAGCGTTTCAAAAATGTATGCATTGGTCAGCAAATAAAAAAAAATCTAAAGATGATTAAAAATAACCCAATACACCATTCCGAATCTATTTAATGCCAGATAATGAGCAACAGCTTTTGCGAAACGTGTTATAAAAGCTATGTAAACGTATAAAACGAAATACAAAGAGAAAATTCGGGAGAGCGCGGAGGAGTAGTAAACTCTACGTCAGAAGCGCTCTACGTGCGTCAGAACATTTCGCACATGCGTCCTGGGAGTTGCGCTGCAAGGGAAATAAGAGTACAGTTAATTTCCTTTCAGAATAACGTTGAATGGAAAAGCTCTCTCATCTTTAATACTATAGTTAGCTCGTAATTTGATATTAACGATACCCCGCGATGCATTGCTGAATCATAAAGGAGACCTGCTGTACATTTTTCTTTAATGTACAAGATTAGCGTTTCCCGGCCTGTAGTACGCGAGTTGGAAGTTAGTGGTACGCGAAAAATAATCAGTAATGGCAACGATAGAAATTTAAATTATAGTTTAAAAAACTATAAAAAAAATACGCTTTTAAACTATATTTCATGATTATACTTTAACTGATTTCCCTCTGATTTTCAAAACTATTGAATATCCGCTAAGCTTACATAAATGTATAATACATCAACATGTAATATCCTTTAGTATGAATAATAGTATTAAATTTATTACTTTATATTTGTAAAGAACGTGGATTTTATCTTTTATTCAGAGTTACATACATACATACAAATAAATAAACCTACATGTTAAACTAATAAAAGCGTATTAAAAATATGTAAATAACTAAATCAAAAAATATCATTGAAGCAGTTTTTCCTACAATTCATACAAAATGTTCCAGTTAATAATTGTTAGTAGTAAATGTATTAATTTGTACAGTCGATGATCTAAAATCAGGCAATAGATATCATTTTTTTAAGAGTGTACTTTTAAGTTTAGCAGATAGCCATCAGTAAGTTTATAAAAATTATATTCTTCGAAACAAGAAGAAGGACCAGAGTAAAATTATTTCATAAAAATATTTGACTATGGTAAGCGTAGGGCAGTTGTATGGTTTGTTTTTTATAATTTTGTGTTTTCATTAAAACCGTTTTTAGTAAACAAAATATGAGAAAATAGTAGATAAACATGAATTTTTAAGCAAACACATACAGATCTGTTTTTATGTTACAGCGAGTTCATAGTTTCAATGTATTTATAATGCATTATGATGTTTAATCGTTATTAAATAGTATTTGCTTTATTATGTGAAGCACATACATGGTCACTCTATAAAAATGACGCAAAAAAAAAAAAAACACACTCGCAATAACATAATTTCACGAAGTACTAACATTTTAACGAAGTGGTACGATTTAGTACGATGTACAACCAAGTGATACGTGAACTTAAACAGACTGGGAAACGCTGGATTACAACAATTCTGTGGAGAGTAATGTTACACAAAATTATTAAAAAATGTTGTTTTTTTTTCATTTACTTAACAAAATCATTTTAAATTAAAGCAGGCGGTTAATGAAAAGGAATATTTTGATACTTGTTGGCACAATAGCTACAATTTTCGTTACTAACTGTTTTATTCTGGAAAAATCGGACAGGTTGAAAAAATGTTAGGCCCTGAATACATTATTAATTATGAGCATGCTGCTTTACCCGCCATAGTAATATAGAAAGTGCGTAGTGAAAGAGAGCAGCGAGTTCGAATTGTGAAGCGATCCGAATGAAACTGCTTGCAGTTCATGGCGGTTATTGAGCGATAGCAGGGGCTTATATTCACCCAGTAATATTACAAAGCTTTGAAAGTAATTCTTAAATGTTGAATTAGCTAACAACCAGCTAAATTGTTTGCCTGGCATGCTGTTCAAAGCATTTTGTTCTTCTTTGGCCAGCATTTGTTTGGCCTTTTGTTTGTCCAGAATTTCGTTCTTCTTTGGTCAGCATTTTGTCCTTATTTGGACCGTGCAAAAATGAGTTAACTAACAAAATTTCAAAACACAATTTACTTATGTAGATTTCTAGATAAACTGCCGCACTATGGAAACAAAACTGATTTAAACCGATTTCCTTATTACTCTGCTTACCAGTGAGCAAAATGTTAACTCTCTTCCAAGAAACTGGGTATTTTATAAGAAGCAAAAGCCAATTATCTCACGCCCCGGTATTTGTATAGGCATGTTGTTTTGGTGTTAAGAAAAACCATTTAACCCATTTCTTTAGACGTGACAATACTCCTTTTCTCATAATAGTGGTTATAACATTAAATAATATACTAATTTTCAGTGATTTTGTTTTGTTGATGATGACGTAATTTTTCGAAAGGCGAATACTTTTATCCAACCAACAGGTAGTGTTTTAGGTTATGGAGTCATTAAAAACAGCGTTTTATTTAATTACAATACGCATTACAACACTTTTAGACTTTTAAGTTTCATAACATTGCAACGAAATGTGTCTTATTGGTTTAATATGTTTCTGTAATTGTTAAATGATGATATTAAAAACGAGATGCCCAAAATTGTAGTGAAATTCTAACATTAACGTTATGTAATCGTGTGTGATTCTGCGTTTATAGTCTGATGGATTTTACTTTTGATATTTATCTATTTGTTATCACTTGCACCATTCATATTTCTTTGTATCATTTAATTTATTTGTCTTCTGCGATGTCTATTTTTTTGTAATGACGACGAAAAGAAATGAGTCAGGACAGTTGGAATGTTTTTGATAAAACTGAATGCTGTTGTTTTTTTCTCGCCTGTTGTTGTCGGAGAGCGATGTTTTATTGTAATTATGTTAATTAAAGGTTTTTTTAAATAAAAATTGCAGAGTTTGATTTTACTTACTTGAGTATATAAATACTTTTATATTAAAATTCCTAAGAAGTGAAATGCTAGTGACAATGTTTCTAACTTTACAGAAGGTGTTCAAATTTAAACTCAATCTACTTAGAAGAACTTCTTCTTCTTCTTCTTACTTATCTCAGGTTGTCTAGCTGGGCTAGACAACCCCCATAAAACCAAAAATGTCTAAAACATCTAAAAAAAGTGTAGGGTCCCTAAGGACTTCGACTTTTGTAAAATTCAAACATGTACTTATAAGAACTGCTTGGTGTATGGTCACCCATTTTTATATAACACCGTTCACTTAAAGAATGCAATCATGTTAGCTTCTAATTATAGAAAATATAAATCAAAATTTACTACGAATTTTCCATTCCTATACTATTTATATATAAAAGAAATCATTGTATTTGCATTTTACAATATATTTCACTTAGTAATGTAAACAGTAGTGAAAATTGTAACGAAAGACTAGTTCCAATGCTGCCTAAGCTAATGTTGCTACAGGAAGTAATTATTTCAGTCCCAGAGGGAAAACCAAAATATTGATTTGTCCATGACGCTAATATTAGCTGACTCTCTAATTTGAATAATGCATCTTCAGAACGGATGTTTGCTAATTCAGCAGCAGCAAATTTCGGAACCTATTGTTAAAGGTCTCAATAGATAGACATAATGCATAGTATGAGTTAAAGTAAATAAGGTATGACAATATTCTTAATGGGTTTATTTTGGATATGTTATTGCAATACGCCCTGCGCATTCAACTTCGGAAATGCACTTCATTTTAAGAGAATGTCTTTCTTAGAGTCCATTTTGTAATGAAATATATTTTGAATCATGATGATTAATTTTTGAGCAATTAATTAAGTTGTGATTATTTTTTAGTTAACTTTCGGAGTAAGGATAAAATTCATCAGATATGTGAGCAAAATACGACCTTACTTGACTTTACTTTCGCAAAGTAACATTACAGAAGGCATCTCTGATCAATTTTAAGCAAATAATTTTAAAATAGTTTACTTTTATGGAAAAATAAGTTCGCAAAAAAAAAACTTACTTTCTGTAGCTACCCATGCTGGATCGTTGCTTAACTGATTTGTCTGAAAATAGCTGTCAGTAAATAATCTCTAATGTTCAAATAGTGGCTCTAACTGGTTTTCTCAAGAAGAAGGACTATTTAATTTGTGAAAAACAGCTTTAGTAAAATAATATACCCATTACAGGTTTTTGTATGCAGTAACTAACAAGCGTCCCGTTTTTAGGCTACTGGGCATAAATGGGTTAATGCGTTGACATCAGTAACAAAACTCAAATATTAAAAAAGATAAATAAATAATATGAAAAAAAAAAAGAATGTATATAAATTAAATAAACGAAGCATGAAGTATATAATAAAATGGTTCTTGTTTCGGTGTGGTTTCCCTATACTGTTAAAAGATAAATAACAGTAGAAGTTTTTTCGTAGCATTTATGCTGTTAGCACTACGGAGGAACAACAAAACGACTGAAAAAACGAAAAGCTGAAAACAAGTATGACAAGAACTGTAAAGTTAATATAAGGTTATTGAAGAACACTTTTCATATATTAGCATCTAAATTTATTAATACCATGTTATCGATAAAATTATAACTAGCAGAGAATAAAACTTTAGATTTTTTTTCATTTGTCAGTAATTTTTAGTTTTTGAGATTAATTTATTAAACGCCAAATAATTTGATTAAAATTGTGAAAAAAGTAAGAAGAAAATTAAAATTTATCTTTGCTCAACAATACTGCCGAAATCATAGACTCAAAGTACATCCAACTTTCATCTAAACTGCAAAGTGAAATATAACATCACTTCTTCTTAAAGTATTAGACTGAAAATTCTATTTGACAAAATAAACCCATAAAAATCTTTGCGATAATGCGAAATTTGAAGCACGTCAGCGTCACCTGGTGATTCACAGAATTGAAGATAAATAATGCATCTTCATCGGATTATGCTCGATGAGATTTTATACATTTTGCGACACCTTTCTCATTGCACTTGTCATGATATTTTACGAGAACGACAACGAGTAATGTCTTTTCCGAAATAAGTTGTTTTGTTTCGTCACGTTCGTGTTGTAAAAGTATTCTTGAGTAAATAAAAAAAAAGGAAAAAAAAGTAGGACTTAACTGGATATTTTCTGTCTGTCAAAGTAAATGTAGCAACCAACTCTTGCTTCATTTATCTCTTCAAAAAGAATCTTTATAGAATTTCCCGTGTCCAGTTTTAAAACAGGCCTCTATTTCTTTATTCCAAATGGCAACAATCAGTTCATTTTTAAACCAACGCAGAGCAGTCTTTTGTTGCTAGCAAAACTACCTGACTTCTTTAACTGCTATTATTTCGTTTTTTCCTTCTGTAACTTTTTCTCGGTTTGAAATAGAAGCATGAATCCTCAACTGTAAGTCAAGATAAATCTGGGGTTAAAAATATCGCTCTATACAATGCTTTAAAAAATGAAGAGCAATTAGTTAATTTTTTATCGATAGTTTATATGAGGAATGTAGTGCCTGGAATTGAGCGAAGCCTTGAAAAAAGTAAGTTTCAAATACAAATAACTCGTGTCGTATTTAAGATAGAGAATTAGAACAAATTGCATCAAACACAAAAAAATTTTCCCTTTCCAACGACATATAGCATTTATATGTGAAAGTAATTTTTAATCCCAATATCCGGCGATTTACGTGAAAATAGTCTTTACTTGAATAAAAAAAGTACCGCTTGTCCATTTTTTTCGAGCTGGCGTCCAAACCTTTCCGCTGCGGAAGGAAACAAACGTTGAAATTTTTAGCAAATACGCTTGGGTAGTTCCCGAGTTTTGTGCGTTTAAACAAACAAAGGCTTTTGAAACCTCATTTTATACTATGTAGAGATAACCATCAGTGATGCGGAGTAAGAGTCTACGTTTTGGCAAAGCTTTTTTGAGTTGTCACCAGTACGGACGTAACATGTTGTACATTATAATGCTATTGATTATTATTTTGATTATTTGATATTTAATCAAATAATTAGTGAGATTTTTAGATTTTTAGAAATATTGCCACATTGTTAACTCTAAAGATACGGTTAAGGTAAGGAGAAATATCATAACGTGGAGCAGTAAATTTTTTTAAGTTTTTCACCAAATCAATAAAAATAATTTAAAGAAAGCGTTCGTTAGCTGATCCAGCAGTTTAATAATATTGCTTAAATTTAAAATGAAAATTTCAATTTAAAACTTAAACGAGACTAAAAATCTATTTAGTTGAAAATTAATCCGATAAAGATCTAAGTTCAGCCTTTAAAACAAAATAATCGCATCACTTTACTTTCAGTTATAGTTTCGTTACAGTACGTTTCTAATCTTGACGACTAATTTATTTCATTTATAGAGGCCATGTTTGATCAAAGTTATCTAGGAACTATTTATTTTTATTATTTCTAAATTTGCAGTATTAGATTACGTGTAACTGAAGCAGGTGGCATTAAATTAGTCACAATTGCTCGTTTAAAGCCTCTTCGGTGTGAAATTTTAACTCTAAGATTGCATATAAATACTTTTGTTTTAAGTTTTTGAGAAAACAGAAAAAACCCTGTAAATAGGAAGTCAAAGATGCGGTTCATTTTTAGGAAAATTCGGAATTTTCATTGAGCTAGTTCCATGTTTCACAAAAGAAAAGATAGTTGTATTTTATCACAACTACATTGTTATTTTTTGCGAAAAAACAGTTACTTATGGGTCAATCCATGTGAGATCATACAGACCATGTTGCTCACTATTTTTAATTTTTAAAACTTTTTCTCTGTTAATAAACTGTTATATTGGGAGCATGAAACAATGGTTTAAAAAATTTTAAACCTTCAGAAATTTTTTTAGCAACCACTTTTCAGTAGCTGCGGAAGCGACTTTTCATGAAAGAACTTTTTGAAGATGCTTATAACTTTTTTATTTATAAATATATCAAAATGATTTAAAAACCACTTGATTGAGCAGAAAATGATCTAAATTTCTATACTAGTTATTTTTCTGATAATTAGTAACAAATTTGTGAAATTTGCTTAAAAATAAGATTTTTTGTGTGAAATTTTTCATTTTTGGCATAAAAATATTAGTAGAAGGAATTAAGACTCACCCTTACTTTTTTTCCCTTGAATAGATATCTCATAGGACTATTCCCAGAAGTAGTATGAAACATTTGAAGACAGTCATTTTTTTTATATAATTTGTCAAACTTGGCATTTGGAGAAAAAATGCTAACTTTGAGATTTAATATCTGAAAAGGGACTGAATGAAAATCTACAAAAATTTACCTAGATAACTTTCTTATAGTAGTAAATATGTAGCAAAAATGTTATGAGTGATATCGTTCTAGTTTTAGAGATATGGAGTCTCGAAGTTAGCTGAAAAATCGCATTTATTTTGACGCCAAGAAATCATCACATAATGCAAAATTTATTATTCTCATAACATTAGGTGAGTTTTTTGTGGTATAAACTAACTTTTTTACAAAAACACATAATATTTAAATTTACTTTCCATTTACAGAAAGAAATAATTTAGATATTATGCTTTTATAAATGCTTTTTTCTACGTGTTAGTTATAAAAACATGATTTTCCACTTTAAAGCTGGGTTTTCACGGTCTTTATACATCTAGTGAGCAAAGAACGATTATAGTTTTAATCCAACCAACCAAATGTTTAAATCCAATTTAACCAACTCTTCATTCATTTTTAAAATTTTAAAGTGTTAAACCCCCCTACAGCACCAAAAAGTTGCTCAAAATCCAAATTTAAGCTCTATAGAGCAGTGATTCCCAACCTGGCGCGATTATCCCCAAAGGGGCGGTAAATTCTTAAGGGGAGATAGGGGGCAATGGGTATTTAGAAGAGAAAATAGCAGTAAAAAAGGGTAACGAAAACCGAAATTGTAAACATGTACGAAACCGTTTGTTCAGGGTTCAGACAATTAATCACACGTTAAGAAAGAAACAAATTGAAGTTCAAGCGCTTCCTCTTTGCACCTCGGATTAACCTTAGGGAGTATTTTATCATTCATTGTCAATTTTATGAATTTTCAGATTTTCAATTTATTTTCCTTCCAATTTTTAGTTTCAATGATTTTAACTACCCAGATTCCAGCGTAGAAAAGAAAATAATTTCTTGAAAAATGTACTTCTGTTTTTTGATAAGTACGTCAATGATCTTAGTTAAATGTTTCCCTTCAAATGATTATATCAGTTCGCTTTGTGAAAGAAAAAAAAAAGGTATTTTAATTATTAATTAATATTTTTAGTTTAAAAGTGATTAGTCATAATATCTTTATTGCGTACATTTTACTTCAAATTAAAGTTAGGTACTTATATTTTTAATATTATAGATGTTCACTTGCTCCAAATTATGGTTTTTTCGAGGAAGAAAAAAAAAGAGGGGGGGGGCGATAGGTGTCAGTCAGCATCTTGAAGGGGGTGATGAGCTTGAAAAGGTTGGGAAACACTGCTGTAGATCCTACCCTTTTCCGCCATTTTCTGCTCTTATACAGACGCAGTCTTACGGAAAATATAGTAGGATCTAGAGCTTAAATTCGGATTTTGAGCGACTTTTTGGTGCTGTAGGGGGTTTTTAACGCTTTAAACTTTTAAAAATGAATGACGAGTTTTAGGTTAGTTAAAACTACAATTGTTTTTTGCTCACTAGATGTATAAAGACCGTGAAAACCCAGCTTTAAAGTGGAAAATCATGTTTTTATGACTAACACGTAGAAAAAAAGCATTTATAAAAGCATAATATCTAAATTATTTCTTTCTGTAAATGGAAAGTAAATTTAAATATTATGTGTTTTTGTAAAAGGGTTAGTTTATACCACAAAAAACTCATCTAATATTATGAGAATAATAAATTTTGCATTATGTGATGATTTCTTGGCGTCAAAATAAATGCGATTTTTCAGCCAACTTCGAGGCTCCATATCTCTAAAACTAGAACGATATCACTCATAACATTTTTGCTACATATTTACTACTATAAGAAGGTTATCCAGTTAAATTTTTGTAGATTTTCATTCAGTCCCTTTTCAGATATTAAATCTCAAAGTTAGCATTTTTTCTCCAAAATGCCAAGTTTGACAAATTATATAAAAAAAATGACTGTCTTCAAATGTTTCATACTACTTCTGGGAATAGTCCTATGAGATATCTATTCAAGGGAAAAAAGTAAAGAGTGAGTCTTAATTCCTTCTACTAATATTTTTATGCCAAAAATGTAAAATTTCACACAAAAAATCTGATTTTTAAGCCAATTTTGCACAAATTTGTTACTAATTATCAGAAAAATAACTAGTATAGAAATTTAGATCATTTTCTGCTCAATCAAGTGGTTTTTAAATCATTTTGATATATTTATAAATAAAAAAGTTATAAGCATCTTCAAAAAGTACTCTTTTCATGAAAAGTCGCTTCCGCAGCTACTGAAAAGTGCTTGCCAAAAAAAAATTCTGAAGGTTTAAAAATTCTTAAACCATTGTTTCAGGCTCCCAATATAACAGTTAATTAACAGGCAAAAAATTTTAAAAATCAAAAATAGTGAGCAACATTGTTTAGTTTTCCTGTATGATTTCGCATGGATTGACCCTTATTTAAGTGGTTTTTGTGCTTCAGCAAATACTTTTGCTTAATCTACAAAAAAAGTGGTTTAAAAGTGAGAACATGATACAAAAATGTTTACAACGTAATATGAGGTTCCTAAAATGCAACACAATAAGGAACATTTATATTTATAGAGTTTTGAAACTTTATAGCTGATACTGTTTTGTTTGTATTTCGAAACATCCAAACTTAAATCGCTTTTTTTTCTTTTTGTGTGTTTTTTTTTCTCTAAATATCATGTATTGTACGTTTATTTATTATATTCTTTTCAATAGAAAATTACCTTGAAGGCGTATGAGTAAAAACGGATTATGAAAGTGCGCTTTTTGTTCAGAACTGGAAAATTCCACGTCTAAAATGTTTTACAAGAATATTTTATTCTAATGTATTCGTTACTTTTACTGAGAAAATGAAAAAAAAAAAAATATATATATATATATAAAACTAAGAAGGAAAGCTTTCGAGGAGATTAGTTTTTTCCCCTTTTGGAAGAAGAACCACGAATATGACAAATTTGAATCTTATTTTCTACTTTCACTAGAAAATGGGATTTTCCTGTCATTTTTCGCATTCACTTTGGTATCCAATGTATCAAAAACTTGATGGGTTGAGAATAAAACGATGGAGAGAAAACATAAAAAATAGTTAAATGTCGAGGCTATCTTTTTGTTCAGAAACATAATTTTTTTAAAGATTTTTTTAAACTCTTACTTTAAAAAGATTAGTTTTAAAAATATCTGATGGTGGTAGTGGTAAAAAGTATACTCTAACCAAAAGAGGGTATTATTTTTTAATTTTAAACTATAAGTCATCCCAGGATAACTGGGGAAAAAAATTCTAAAATCTTAACAGCCAGGAAAAATGTGAGCGCTTGAAACATTATTTCTTGCAGTTTATTGGAAAAATTTAGTGTAACATGGCTTCTGAGCGATTCGTGTTTTGAAAAAAGAAACTGCGAAATTATTCTTTTAGCCGAATGAGCTACTGGGCGCCGGGGGAAATTGGTCGAGACCTGAGCCTAACGAATTTAAAAAAAAACGCTAATAAAAATATCATTTGAAATAATATGAAGAATATGAAGTATATAGAGGATGATTCGAAAAAAAATGAAACGATTTTTAAAGTGTGGAATAACTTATGAAAGAGAACACTTTTACTGCATCTTTCGGATCGGAACGATTGTGGAGAAAATGGGGCTAACACACACATTAAAAAACTCAACGAATAAAAATTTTAAAATTGCCGAAATTTTATTGATGAATTGAAACACACATTAAAATGGCGACCCCCTTCGCAAGCGCGTCTATCTCCATAATCTCACGTCACTCTGTCCGATATGCCAACGTCTAGAAGCCATTACCACGCAAATTAAATTGGAACCAGCTTTCATTGGGATCCGTAAAAGCATGAGTCGTTGTTTGACTAACATAACTGTTAGCCTTGATATCGTGGTATATCCAGGTTGTTTTTGACCGAAGATTTGCTTCTCATATCTCTTGTACTTTTTTTGAGCACCAATAAATGAAGTTTGGTGTGCAGGCCAACCGAGAAAGGCAAAGCTCTTAGGTTCAATTTGAATCCTTGAGTCTTGAAAATATAAAGCTCATGTTTAAAGATTAAATTTTCGAATTCGCCTTCCTCTTTGAATTGATTGTCACTTATTTTCAGCAATAGTTTCTATCGAACTCTATCTGTGCAAATTTTTGTTAAATCTATGTTTAATCTGCCTTCAAGTTTTAAGATACAGCTGTAACACTTGCCTAGGAAACGGTTTGATTGCTTTGCCAACTAAGGTATAGTTGTAGATAATACTTATAAGTACCAATTCGGATTGCGGTGTATTTGTATACAATTTTTTTAGGAAATCCTTGTATGATAACCTTTTGAGATATAACAGTTTTTTCCTCTACGAAGAATGTACCTCTAGAAGTGATTAATGGCCAAAACCTATTGGCACCAGTTCCCATTGACGACCACTAGTTCGTTTTATTCCCTTTGAGCTTTAAAGCCTACCAAAAAGTGTTATGCCTCACACAGGCAGAGACGCAAAAATTTACCGAAAATGATAGTATCCCTTAAAACCCGCAAATTCATAAGAATAATATATTCACGAATCAAAGCTTTTTTCTACGTAATCAGATTGTATAAAAAAGTAAAACTGTAAAGAAACTAAACAAGTAAGGTTGTTGAATGTATTTAAAAATTTACTACACTGCTGAATATGAAGGACTTTGAAAAAAAATAAATAGATTTCTGCTTCTAAACCGGAAGCATGGTTGAACAATTAGTATTCATTTTTACGTTTTAAAAGCCATAACTAAAAAAACCCTTATAGTAATTGCAAAGTAAAAATTGTACAAGTCAAAGAGTTTTACATTTTCTCTATTATGCAAAAATTCCTTTGCGAAACATTTTAGCAGCCTTCTTATTTTTTCTGGAAAATTTTATTTCGATTTATTATTTATAAAATTTTCCACTCTGCTACTCGCACAAAATAATGAGAATTTTTTTTCTTTTCTCAAAAGCTTCACTTTTATAAAACTTAGTTTGGATTTGATTTAAGAACCTTTCTCTATGCTTTGGAAGCATTTTAGAATTCGTCTTTTTGAAGAACGAAGCTAAAAAGATTGAATAAACCGAAAATCTTTCTCTAAAAAGATAAAGTAAGCAACCTTTTTCTCTTTTCAGAATTACAAAAAAGGCATATCTTTTTGCAGAAAATTTATGCAAATTGTAAAGAAATATTTACAAAATTAAATACATGAACTTGTTTGATAGTTATGAAAAATGTCAGTTTCTTGCCACGATAGGGTGTATTAATTAATACACGTTGTATTTTGGCCTAAATGTCGTTCGTGTTGCTTAAGCTTAAATTTCACTGCTAAACAAAAACTGAATATTTTTCCTAAATATAAAGCTGATATTTTGATTGCATACACTCATGGATTTGTGAAAATAATGGTTAAAGTACTCATCTGGTTATTACTTTTTTCGAATGCGTATGAATACGTATAAAGCATACGTATGCGTGAATTTTTACAATATTAGTACTAAAGATCATAGAGTACTACCTGAAATGCATTGGAATTAAAATAACAAAACTGAGTATATTTTAAGTGCATTAAAAAAATAGGGGAATATGGAACAAAGTGAAATGGTAAAATATTTTCACCGCTTGCAGCGTCATCGAGCTAGCAATATGTTAATTAAGTTCTTAAATGTACTGTTGATCCCGGCAAAAAAGAAATAGCTCTAAACATAAACGAAATTTTTTTTGCATATTTTTCAAAATTTGATACACATATTGAAATATTCGTGGTTTATCAAAAATATTAGTTGTTATTATAAAATGATAAACTTCTTGTCATTATCATCTTAAGTATTAGTTGGGATCTACTGTTATTCAGCGCAGTACTTATTCAGTTCATATTATGCATGTTTTGATATCAAATGATCAATGCAATTTGTCAAGTGCAGGCGGGGCAAAGTGGATGGGGCAAAGTGAAAAAGCTCATTTCGTTTACTTATTCTTTTATTGAATCACGCACGTAATTTTTAATTTAATAATTCATTTACATACCTCTATCACTTAATTTACTTGCTTATTCATTCTTTCACTTATTTTCTTATTCATTCTTTATTTTGTTCACTCATTTATTTTTTCTCATACATTAATTAGCTTATTTTTCCGCTTATTTTTTCGTTATTAATTTATTTATTCGCTTATTTACACATTCATTTCATGAAAAATATTTTTAATAACTAAATAGAAAATGTTGCATTACGTTTTATTTTTTCACTTTGTCCCATGGTTTTTCTAAGGTGAAAATGTTCCACCTTTTTGTGAAGGTACAAGATAACCGCTAAATCTGAAAAATAATGTGTCAACGCTAGTTGTATTACAAAATACACTATTCCATCTTTATATACAATACATTGCAGAACAAATTTTCAATTTGTTAATTTTGAAATAGCTAAGTTATCTTAATTACTTTGCCCCACGTTATCTTATATCCTTTGTGTTTATTTATATTTTCGTTCAAGAAATTTTAACAAATAGAATTCGTCAGTTATTGCTTCCCAGAAGAATCAATACACTTCAATACAGCAAATTTTTATTTTAAAGTATCATAAGTTTGTCACCACGGGCGTATCAAGGAAAAAGAGGGAAGGGGAGAGGGACTCTTGGACTTCATGATTCTTCTTCTCCCTCCAAAACTCTTGGGGATAATTTTGTTCCCCAATTCGATGTCTAAAATAATGTATTTACAGTCAATTCTAATTATCAACTGCATGTTTCTTCGGTGAGTGCATGCGAATTCGCCTCAAATATCATATTTAAAAGCATTCTTTTCTGTTTTTTTTAAGGTAATGAAATCCAACGCAAATTATTTACTTCTAGTGAGCGAAAAAATTAGCTTTCCGTATTAGTGATAGACGAAATCTATCTCTAGTTTTCCCGATTATTTTTCTGAAAAAACGAAGCATATTTCGTGTTTGCCATTATTTTCAAAGACGGTCTGATCTTAGGTAAATCTTTCCGCGCATTTACGCATGCGTCAGGTTTTCTCTTATCTTACCAAAATAGTTAGGTAAGGTTACTTCCCCTTATTGTTAGGTAAGATAACAATAAGTGGAAGAATAATAAAAAGCATTTTGAACCGTATCAAACATCGCGGAATGGTGCTAATTTCAAATGCATAGTTTAGTTGAATATGTCAAAAGGATGCAGCAAATGCAAGTTTTAAATTGAAAACTTCGGAAAGTTATCACTCACAACCCATCACCCCTTTTTAAAGCGGAACTGTTCGCGAGTGCTAGGCGCGGCCCTCACGGACGGACAGTTTCTTTAATTTGTTGGTTTAGACGCATCTTGGACACCCGCTCGAGAAGTTTTCAAAGCAATGAGTTACGTCGAACATGGCGAAATACCTGATATTCTATAATACCCGACTCGTAACTTTGGAGACTGAATTTTTAAACTGATGGATAAAATATTCGCAACGGAAAATAGACCACATTATAACAAACTACAATTTATTTGGTATATATTGATTAAAATCGATGTGCAAGTCACGTGTGTTCCAGTCAGATTGAAATGTTTGAAAACTTGCTTGTAGAAACGCTTGAAAATCACAAAACACGATTTGTTCTCTTAGCTAGAGGTACAACACTGTATTGCTTCATTGGCGTATTTTTAAACCCTTTTAGACGGAGTTATGAAATAGTTAACCGAACATGTTTTATTTGGTAAGTCGATCTTATAAACAAAATTTCAAGTTTGTGGGTGAAAAATTAAAAGAGGAGATGATATGTTTAATAACCAGGACGTACATCTTGAAATATATGTTTCCGCTAAACACTTGATCAAAGATTAAACAAAATTTATAGTAAAATATTCTCCAAACAAAAATAATACATAGTATAAGCATTTGAATTGATAAATAAATGGTTTCATAAACCTTTACCACGAGAATGCATGGTTGGAAAACTGTCCCAATCTCAATCTTCCAATCCTTATTTTGTTGTGTTACCAATCTGAAAACGATATTCTTACATATTTAATAATAAGTAAAATGTGAAGAGGCACTTACAAAAAAAAAGACAAGTAGTTTAACTAATTGTTAAATAATCAGCAGCTGTTTAAAGTTTCTGTTCGATATACCGGACACCACGTCTGAAACCAAAAAAAAAAAAAAAACTACTGTACTGCTAGAAATCTGTAGGAGACTGGGCTTCCATGAAGATTTCCAGTAACTTCCCAGCTTTTTCTCCATCAGTGTTGAAAATAGATCTTGATAAATAGCTTTACTGTTACTAGAAACCTTTATGGAAGCTCTGAATAATAGATATTTTCCTTTAAATGGGTATTAGGTTAGTGTAGTTCATGATATTCTCTCGTAATATCGGCTTCAAACTGAACCAAAAACTTTGGTAATTCAGATTGCTCGAGTATTCAAAAAATCGTTGTTCATTTACCCAGAAAAGAAGGCTCGTTTAGCTCTAAACATATTTCTTGTTTAATATTCGCTTTTTTAAACCTAAAAATTTTTTTAGCATGACTATTGCACTTTGTATAAAGTTATTCATTAAAATATTGTTTAATGAGAACGTAGTCATTTCAAGTATGAAAACGATTTAATTAAGGGATTTTTCTCTCTTTTTTTGTGAATAATTAGTACGCTTCACGAGGGCAAAAGAAACTGCGTTGGAAAAGGCTATGTCCAAAATTTTAATTAAGTTAATGATAAATAAAAGCTTTAATTATAAGAATGTTTGAATGTGGTTATTACTCTAAATGCGTATTTTAGGTTTTTTCTTGAAAGCAGTAAATTATGATTTTTTAATAGACAATATACTCTTTTTCTAGCTAAAGAAGTCTGCAGTATATTTACAAATAAAGATTTTTATGCATAAATAGACGATGTTTATTCATTGCTTGATAGTAAGAGAAATACTGTCTTATGCTTTTCAAGTGTTGGAAAATTTGGGATTACAGGAGTGTTATCTGCTTGTGGTTATTAGCTGATAAATAAAAATTATTTCTACGAATTTGCTTTATAATATTTATTATGGAAGTAAAAAAAATAGAGAAAGAGAGAGAGAGAGAAAATAACATTTAAACAAAAATAGCTTGAAACACTAGGCTCAATAATTAGATAAAAATTTTATTTGCACATTGGTTAAAAAGCATTTGTGCACACGCGCACACACACACACACACACACACACACACACACACATATTATATATATATATATGTATATATAGTAGTGCTTTTTTCTAAACACTTTTTGTAAATTTATGTTTCTAGAAGAAAAAAAAATCGTTTTAGCCTTTTTCCATGTTGGTCTCTAATTATCATGAGAGGCATGAAAAAAACACCTTAAATTTATTATTTGTATTTTTCCCCTCACGTTATTAATGGTATCCAATTATAAACTTGAAACAAATAACAAAAACTACATTTATGAGGTAGGATATTAATGACTTTTTTTTCAGATTGTCTAACTTGAACTTGAATATCCTTGAAATAATTGAAAAAAATTTAGGGGCTTTTGCAGTTCAACAAAAATAGCGTGTCTTTCTAAAAATATCAAACTGCATTGAAAAAATTAAATGTTTGGAATGCAAAATAAGGGCTGCGCATAAATGATGTCACACTTTTAGTTCAAGTTTTTCGACTCTCCTTCCCCCGCCCCCTTCTGTGACAAAATCTTACAACATGTTTTAAAATGCTTGATATCACACTTCTTGTAACCCCTTTCCTTTCCTTAGTTAAGAGCTGTGACAGTTTCACGAATTACCATCTCCCTTAAATTGTGACACCATTAGCGGCAGCTCCATATTACGTTTCTGGAGAATTTCTCGTCTAAAAAATTAAAATAAATAATTTTAAACACATTTTGAACTTTTCATCATTTTTTCGGTACCACTTCACATATAAATGAGAAAATATTTACGCATAACATTCTTTAAATATTTAATCAAGATAACGGTCGTTAGTTTTAATTACTATAATCTGCAAAAGATTGTTTTTTAACTTAAAAGAGAAGCATTAGCTATGCATTTAAATGATATATTAGCTGATTTTTAGCTGACTTAACTGAAAACTTTAATTATGGCTATTATATTTTTAAAGAACCAGCAGTGATTAGAAAACATTTATTCAATTTCAACGCTTAGAAATACTGCATTGTTATTTCAGTTATGAAAAAACATTGCATTTCTCCTAGTCAGATAAAGTATAGTACGTGTATATACGTGTAAATGAAAATCATTCGAAGGAAATTTTTAATTAATATTCGTTTCGCGAAGAATGAAAAAAGTAAATGGTTGACAGTAAGATAAGACTAATTAATGATAATGTGAGCCGTTTTGTTTAAAAGTGAGGAAAGTTCCTTTTTTAAAAGAAAAGGAGATAATAGTAATATCTGCTAAAACGAGTATGATTTTTATTACAATGTAGAATTGCAAAACAAAAAAAAGAAGGGATAAGAAATCCGAATTCTAATGTTCGGGGGATGGAAGTTTAAGCTCTTCATTATCAAAATTGATTATTAGAATGCTAAACAACAAAGAATAGACTTACTCCACTTTCAAAAACAATGGTTTATATAAAGATCAATATTTAACTGAAAATTTTGCTTGATACTACTACAAAAATGTACCGAGTAAAAACGAGTGTAGTTTGTTTATATTTTAAAAATAAACTTTATAGTTAATTTAAAAAAAGAATAAATTCATTTCTATTCATTAATTAAGCAGGTTTTTTTTTGTTTTATTTTTATGCCCTTATACGTAATTAATCGGTACATACAGTAAAGCATTATTTATACACCTTTCAATAGACTGACGTAATACGATGTATAAGTGAAAACGTCATACAAATGAAAAATTGATAAATCGCTTTGGTTTTTATAAGTTAAACCACAATAATGCAAATTTCTGCAATTATAATAGTGAGATTCTAATAGAGGTTTTTATGTAATTAATATAAATTAGTGTGTAATAGTTTTATACTAAAGACATTTACAGAATTTTTAAGTAAAACTTTTATGTGAAAGATATCATACCGTTATTGAATATCGTAAATACTTATTGTGCCTAGATTATCGCCATTTATTAATGTAATTTTATCCCTAATATACGTTTAAGTATATACAGTAAATTTTATATGATTAAAAATTATTTTATAAGCAACTGACTGGCTTTGGTTGCCTCTAAACTATTATCGTGTCATTCCGAATTGACCCAAGTTTAGGAAAAAATGCACACTACTTTAGTAAATGAACCGTAATATTTAAAACTATTTTTTTTGTTTATTTTTCTTCCTTCATTTTTTACCATGAATTTTTTTTAATGTAAAATACAGTGTGTGAAATTTGTTTGAATAATTTTTTGAGGCCCATCTCTAATTTTTAAAGCATGATATGTACTTGTCGAGAAGTTTGAAATATTTCTGACATTGTGAAAACTATGCACGAATTGAACCAATATTGAATTAATATTGTAATTGCTAAATAACATAATAAATAATGCAACCTAATGAAAGCATGTATAAACATATTATAAACATTTCTTCTTATTTACCCCTCTCGCTGCGCATTCCGCGATTTCCACAAGCAGCGTAGAATTAGCAAAATTTGCACAACCCGCGATTATCGCGGGGATGCGTTTTTGCCATCTATTTAGTGTGCAACCCGCTCTTTCTAAGTTCATGGTTTCATTTCGGCTTTTCTGTAATGCTTAATTGATTATTTAGATGTCGACTAACAGATGACGTTAGTTGTCCACGTTTCTGCGCAATATATAATAATATTCAATATTCTGACAACTTTTTTCTATGATCTAATTCAATATTGAAAAAAAAAAAAAAAAAAACTCTTTTACAAAAAAAAAAAATGTATATTTTAAGTCTAAAATATATGTAGATTTGAAATATGTAATAAAAAAAATACGCAATTTTTAAACCTATTTTGGTTAAAAAAAATACGCAGCGAGAGAGTTAAATGTTGACAAAACAATAAATAGTTAAATAGGTAAATAAATGAGCAGCAGTTTCATTCCTCTGTTATTTATTTTGACATATCGATTCGCTAAGGAAGTAAGAAATTCTTCTTAAAATGTTATTGTTCATGAAAGCAAAAAAAGTTGGACCTTTTCCAGAAAAAATCTTATTTAAAAGACCGGTCAAGAGAAAAAAAAACCCCAAAAACCCCATGTGGTTTAAAGTTTTTGTTCTTTGGTTTTTCAGTTTAAATAGCTTTTTAAATAATAGTCGATTTTAGTTTAAATAGCTGTGAAGGCATTAACCTGCATAAAATAACTGCATGTTTTCAAAAAGATTTCATAACACTATATAACTTCTCAAATATTTGTTATTTCGAGCGCAGTTGTGTTGTAATTACAATCAGATTTAAATTTCTCAGCAACGCTTCTTGTATCAGACTCATCAGCGTTTCTCATGGAGAATTATTGTGAAATTTTAAGCTCTTCCATTTGGCCAATTCAAACTCCAATTACATTAACTCCCTTCAAAGATATTGCGGCAGCAGCAAAAGTGCATTCAAAACAATAGAAAAAAAAGGGGGGGGGGCGTGAGAAACTATTTTGAAATCCGCGGAGATTTGATGACGTATATAACCAATACATACGCAATTTATTTTCCTATTTTATACTGAGCAATTCTGGTGTTTTTAATTTCTATTAAATTGGTAATGTTTCATCAACTATTTCGAAATTTCTGAATAAGCGAATATCTTCATTGATGATTATTAATTTAAAAGTAATGCACTTGAACATTGAAATTTGGGACAGGTTTCAGATTTAATCTGGACAAAGCTGTCTTTTTTTCCTGTCCTTTATCCTGTTATAGAATTTCCTTTCTTTCCGAACACAACTTCGTTCTGTACGTTCAGTAAGAAAATTGATCTATATGGCTAAATTGATCTATAGCGTTTAACAAGCTGCCTAAAAATTCGTGTTTATGTTTCTTGTGATAGCCAGTAACACTGGTCTCCTTGCAGGAAAGGAGAGTTTTAAAATTGTGTATGAATGCAGCCAAACACGTTTATTCTTATCTTTCCCATGCAATAATTAATTAGATTAATGATTGAGTAATTGCAATGTAAACGGTATAGACAGGGTCCAGAAGAAAAAGGGTGCTTTTCTATTGAGCATTTAGTTAATACTGTAAATGTATTATTAACGAGACCACTCAGTAAACGGGCACTTATCAGAAAAAAACTAGCAAAAAAAAGAAGATTCTGAGTATAATTCTGTACCTCAGAACCAGAACGACGTAAGTCCAAAAATGGCAATTTTGACTTTTGTGCTGCATTGTATGTAGAATCTTATTCCGCATGGACCCATGAGAACGTTATTCTAAAAAATAAATTCCTTCCCAATTATTTAGCAACGTTAAAAGAGCGCGAGTCTCATCCTTTGCATGCATCTGACAATCATTTTCGCCCTCTACTGAAAAGTGACGACAACGGACTTACATTAGTCTGGTTCTGAGGTACAGAATTTAAACAATAAAAGGCTAACTGTAAGGTTTTCACAACAAGCATAGACACTATACTCGACTGCAACCTTTCTTGACTATGGAGAAATAAGCTGAGACCAAACAAAGGAAGTAGTTACTTGCGCGTGTGTCCTAATTTTGGGTGAAATTAGATCCTTCCCTTTAGAAATCGGATTCGAGTTTTTCATCTACGCATATGTAGCCTTTTTTTCTTACAATATTCGTAATTTTCTCAATATTTTTAATTTTACGAACAGAGTAACGTGGAACCGTAATCCATTTGAATCGAACGCTCCAGCCAATAAGAGTTCACGCACAGTTGGCGATCTCCTCTAATTCGCCAAGAAAGTTTCTGTTAACTCCGTTTTTCTTCTGAGCGTAGTAATTTCAGTGTCAACTTAAGTTGCTGCCGGGGGGAGTGTAGTAGGAATTTTTTTTTTTTGTTTTTTTGTTATGGTACTAAAACAAGTTTTGCTCGTTTAGTTTCGAGATTTGCTTACCTCTTACGTTCAATGGGGCCAGTGGTTGCCGCTATGGAGTCTATCTAGTTATACTACATCTATGTGAATGCAGCCCCTAAGTGTTGTATCCTGTCCGAGACATTCACTTTTAACTGCCAACACAAGTTAATTTAATTGGATTTTTAATGGTTTTGTTAAAATCAAACATTGCTTAACTTGCATTTCTGTCCAATCTTTTTAATATTTTCGGGGCCTCTGTGGCTCAGAGGTAGAAGTTTCGCCTCAAAAGTAAGAGGTCGCGGGTACTATTCCCAATGGTGCTTTGGTTGTTATTTTCTCTCTTTGTGCTGAAAATCTTTCTTGTGCTGTCATATGTTAATTAAGAAGTCCAAGCTCTCTTGAACCAAAGGCACCCACTCTTTGAGTAGTATTTGTTAAACTATGCACACAACAACAGCAACATTAATTTGTTTATTCATTAAAAGATCACAACAGTTACATGTTAGTTAAATACAATGCTATGATCCCAAAGGGTTTTAATCTAATTTCAAAAACACTATAGTGATTTTAGCTGAAAGCTACGGAAATTTCTTTCAGCTGTTGGTAATATTCTTTATGTACCATCAGTAGTGTTAGTTGTCGTCTCTAAAAGATTTGAACCTACTTTGTTCTAGTTAGTTTTCGAGAAAACTTGGATGTAATACTTAAAATACAGGTCTTAGAACTAGAATCCGTTTAGTTACGAACTGAAAATGGAGTTTAGCTTTACAATCTGTTAGCAGCAAGTTTGTAATTTAATTGCACGTAGAACTCAATAGATAACTGTAACAGGCTTTAGTTTTTGAATATAATTATAATTAGGCAGCGGGTGGATAACGAATTAGAATTTCTGCTGCAAAGCATTAATTCACAAAGTTTCATTAAAAGGACGCTTCTCTAAATTTACCGTAGCAATGTTAAGCTATATTTTGCGGTCTTTAGCTGTTAATTACTTATAAGAGTTGTTAATACGAAGAGGTAGGCGTTTTAGTCAGTGTTCCAGTAATTATTATTAAATTAATATGCAGCGTGAAAGTTGTGAGCAACAGTAAAATTTTGTTAAGTATTATATTATTATTATTATTGATGATGATGACGAGAGCTGATACTTATGTTTATTTATTACTTAACCTTAAAGAATTTTTATATTTATAAATCTTTAAGTTGCATACTCGTACAGTAGTAATTATTAGCAATTTATCGGTATAAATTGTTTGTGTTGTAAAATTCCTGATCAGGACGTCATTGTTCTTGATTAAAGTAAATAGTTTCATTGACAGTTCCGCCTGCGCACAAAAATTTCGAACGCATAAGATTACATTTAACAAGTTAAAAACATTAATGGCTAAATTATTTATGATTCGTTTATAAATGAATTAGAGATACCGACGCATTTTTTACAAGCATTTGGTTATGTTTATTTTATTTGATTAGTTTGAGCATGTTTTTTTTTAATTTTCGCTCATATTTTTAATGGAGCTAAAATTATAATTGGAAATTTTCAGAAAAGGTATCACCGTGTGATAAAACCCGCTATTTAGACGAAGGTAAGTAGGCCTAAACGAAACACTAATGATAGACATAGGCGTCTATCAGGAAGTATAAATGAAAGCTAAAACAGATTTGATCGCAGTCAAATGAAATTAAGTAACGGTATTGACTTATATATTTTGCACTCATATATTTTGCAATGCGTTCTACTGTCTAATTTTATTAGGTAAAACCTTACACGTATTCACGCATGCGTCAAGTCTTCTCTGGTCATACGAAAATAGGGGTAATTGATAGGATAACAATAAAGGGACGAATAATAAGAAGCATTTTGAGCCGTATCAAACAATGTAGAAACGATGCTAATTTCAAATGCATAGTTTTGATAAATATGTCAAAAGGATAGCAAATGCAAGTTTTAAATTGAAAACTTTTGAAAGTTCCCACTCGCAACCCATCTCCCCTTTTTTAAGTGGAATGAATGGTTTGCGAGTGCTAGGCGCGGTTTTCATGGACGGACAGTACTGGGAATAGGAAATACGCAACAGTAAAATATATATGTCGATACAGCTGATACAGCCAAACTGGAATAATTTACTGCCGGAAATGTCGCGAACAAGGAGTGGGTGGTGTAGGAGTTGGGAGCCGAGTTTACAAGAAGTGTGTCGGAGGCATTGACGTATCGAAATAACTTTGCTTTGCAGGGCTAGAAATAGCTCATTCATGTATTCGAGGGTGTTTTACGCAAATTGTAAAGACCAGAGGTACTGAACTTTGGGTACTAATTCATAGAAATTTTTATTTAATGCATTTGTAGACTTTCTGTTAAAATACACCAATGTAATAAAAGTTTCTTTTTACAACTGCCTGTAAGTATGTACGAATAGTTCTGGGACACAACTAATGAAATATCGAATTTTTTAAACAGTGATACAGATCCTTTGTAGCAACCTAAAGTAAATCTTAATGCGGTTGAAATAAAAAATGCTAATTTCTTCTGTACATTTTTCAAATTCAAAAGCTATCTCATAGTTCTTGTCTTTCAAGGTAGATTGTTTTCTTTATGATATTTTTTATGACGCGTGTATCTTGCACTTCCAAAATCAGCTTCTGTTCAACCTTCTGTCAAATTAGTAAATTTTAGACTTAATCTTTCGATAACAATCTTCATTATTTCCAAGTCGTTTTGTGTAAAATAAAGAAAGGTGCAATAAGCTACTCAACAATTAAAATGTCGGAGGACATTTTACTGCCACTAAAATACAGTACTAATCTGAAATGCAGAACTAAAACGAAATGGAAAGAGAGAATAGAAGCTCCACTGGACAGTTTTTACCGTAAATCTAACTTTACTCGTAAAATTACAGTAATGACTTTCGCTGTAAGTACTTTCTTTTCATTTTTCTGCACTTGAAATTGTCACGTTGGGCCATAAAGCTATAATTGAGGTCATAACTACTATCGTGGCTGTAACTGCTAACCTATCCACAAAACTTGGCACATAGGTCGATGTTTTTAATTGATTGTGGTTAGAAGTTTGGAAACTGGAAACAACAGAAGAGATAAATGGCAGTAAAGCGATGATATTTCTTTCTGAATACAAGATGAGAGGACTTACATTTCTAAATCACTTTTTTATTTTAAAACTTGGGAATAACTTTAAAAATAAATTATGACGACTGAATTACACTGTTCGACAAAAAAAAACCTTGAAAATGCTTCTGGTATTTTGAAGGCTGATTCTTATGTAAAATGACCCCCTGAATCCGAATATGACCCCCGTTTTCCCCCATCACGTCCCAATTTTTTTTAAAACGCCCCCCTTTTTTTTTCATTTTTCCTTAGTTTCAGGGCTATTATATTTTTTTTGGAGGGGAAAGGAGCCTTATATTCACCAATAAATTTTTTTGGATGTCAAGAGAGACTCAAAGTTTAAAATCATGAGCACCGAGAAAAAATCGGGGAACTTGGGGGGGCGTGCCCCCCAAAATATTTGAAAAATCACCAAAAACGATCTTTTTATTCTAGTTTCTTTAAAAAGACCTTTAAAACATTTTTTTCGGTGCAGAACCAGAGTATAAGATCCGCTCCTATGGCTCCTGGTCAGAAAAAATTTTCACGCTGTAAAATTTAAAAAAAAAAATAAAATAATGCTTTAAAAATCGCACTTTGCACTCGAGTTTTAAAGCAGGTCTTCAGCCAAAAAAAAACAAAATTGTGGCTGATTCTTATGTCAAATGACCCCCTATTTCCAAATATGACCTCAGTTTCCCCCCTCCACCCCCTCTTTCCAGAGAGTCCCCCCCCCCCAATTCAGAGTCATTTTACTAATTCGGAGGGGAAAAGTACATTACGTAACCCGTTAACATAATTCTAAAAGACAACAGAGGTTCAAAGTTCAAAATCATGTACATGTGTACCAAAAATATAAACTAGGGCGGTATACCTCCCCCTCCCCCCCCTCAAAAAAAAGAAAAGAAAATTCAATACTCTGATTTTTCACAAAAAAAAAAAAAAAAAGGTTTAAAACGTCTCTTAGAAAAACAAGAAAAGAAGTTTTTTTTTTTTTTTTTTTTTGGGGGGGGGGGGTGTACACCGCCATAGTTTATATTTTTGGTACACATGTACATGATTTTGAACTTTGAACCTCTGTTGCCTTTTAGAATTATGTTAACGGGTTACGTAATGTACTTTTCCCCTCCGAATTAGTAAAATGACTCTGAATTGGGGGGGGGGGACTCTCTGGAAAGAGGGAGTGGAGGGGGGAAACTGAGGTCATATTTGGAAATAGGGGGTCATTTGACATAAGAATCAGCCACAATTTTGTTTTTTTTTTTTTAGCTGAAGACCTGCTTTAAAACTCGAGTGCAAAGTGCGATTTTTAAAGCATTATTTTATTTTTTTTTTTTAATTTTACAGCGTGAAAATTTTTTCTGACCCAGGAGCCATAGGAGCGGATCCTATACTCTGGTTCTGCACCGAAAAAAATGTTTTAAAGGTCTTTTTAAAGAAACTAGAATAAAAAGATCGTTTTTGGTGATTTTTCAAATATTTTGGGGGGCCACGCCCCCCCAAGTTCCCCGATTTTTTCTCGGTGCTCATGATTTTAAACTTTGAGTCTCTCTTGACCTTCAAAAAAATTTATTGGTGAATATAAGGCTCCTTTCCCCTCCAAAAAAAATATAATAGCCCTGAAACTAAGGAAAAATGAAAAAAAAAGGGGGGCGTTTTAAAAAAAATTGGGACGTGATGGGGGAAAACGGGGGTCATATTCGGATTCAGGGGGTCATTTTACATAAGAATCAGCCTTCAAAATACCAGAAGCATTTTCAAGGTTTTTTTTTGTCGAACAGTGTTATTAAAGTCAAAGTGATCCAAAAAGGAAAGGAGAGAAAATTAAAATGAATTATAGTTGCGAAAACGATTGTTTTCTTCCTGCATTTCATAATTTTTAATTCTTCTTAAATTTAGTAGCTATTTCCACATACGTTTTCAGTCATGCATTTTCATTGCATGAGAGTTTATGCTTAGTTTTCTAAATGATAACCACTTATTCAGAATAGTTTTTGATTACATGCTTTTCTAATACAGCAAAAGAAAAAGAAAAAAAGGCGCAATAACAAAATGAGAAGGTAAGTACTATCGCTATGCATTGGAAAGCAAATGCTGTGTTAACCCATTTATGTCCAAGTTTTTTTTAACAATTTTTTTTTTTCAGTTTTTGTCTGCTTAAAGCTCTTGGTTTGGTTTGTACACATTTTAGGCTTAAAATAGTTTGCCGTTGCCATAATTATTAAGTTATTTAATGTCCTGTTTATGGGATATTTTGCAGATATGTGAGCAAAATACGACCTTACTTGACTTTACTTTTGAAAATTAACATTACAGTAGGCATCTGTGATCAATTTTAAACAAATTATGTTAAAATAGTTTAATTTTATGAAAAATAAGTTCGCAAAATAAACTTACTTTCTGTGGTGGTTACCCATGCTGGATCGTTGCTTGACTGATTTGTCTGAAAATAGCTGTCAATAAATAAACTCTGATGTCCAACTAGTGGCTCTAACTGGTTTTCTCAAAAAGAAGGACTATTTAATTTGTGAAAAACAGCTTTAGTAAAATGATATACCCATTACGGGTTTTTGTATGCAGCAACTGACAAGCGTCCCGTTTTTAGGCTACTGAGCATAAATGAGTTAAATTGCAGCTTATTCAGATATGCGAGAAATATTTTTCAGCTTGTGTAATAGAGATGAGGTGATCATTTTCCTGCTAGAAAAGAGAATTTCTAATCAGCACGATCATTCGTTAGGAAAATACAGAAGGCAGTTTAATGAGTCCTATCACACATTGGATGAGCAATGCAAGCCAACTTGCTGATAAATTAAAATAACACTAAAGGGCAGTTCCATTTTCATAAAAAATATCAACTTCTTTACAATGCCCAAGCCTGTAAAGACTCCAACTGTCTCAGATTTTGTTTTGTTGCATGGATTTTATGAAGAATATGTGCTCTACATTTATGAAATACCAGTAAAGTTTGAAGCTGTCTAGAAACAATATTTATACGATGGTTTTTAGACACCAAAACTGACTTACCTTACGCGATACGTCCGTCATGGAGAGAAGAATCTTAATAGTTTTCCTGGAATTTTTCAAAATTTAACTGCATTATCTAGAAATGAAGCTAATGACAGTTATACCCATAGCATTACTAAGGGTACCTTTATAAGTGCAACTAGTTGTCTCCATTAAGAATGCACCGATAAGCAAATTGGCCGATTACCGATTACCGATTAATCAGCTGTTGATAATCGGCCGATTTATCGGCTGAGCCAATTAATGATAAGGATGATTGTTTTTATACTATCGATTTGGCCATCACTGTTTTTTTCTCTCTTAAACAAATCCAAGTTTAGAAGTAGTAAGTAATTTATCTCTGAGAGATTTTTTTTTCATTTTCCTAGTTTTCACAAAATAATATCAATGTTTTATCAAATTTCTTAGAACCAACTTTCATATTATTGTCAATAATAAAATTAACACATTGTTAGTTATATTAATTGGATATAAAAATTCAAAAAAAGGGGTAGGGGGAATCTGTGGAAGCACTCCAATTTAGGAGTACTTTTAATTCACATTTTTTAATACTTAGTAGCAATTTAATTCAATACTTTTATTCTTTGAAAATTAGAGGTTATCTAAAAGCACTGTTCTAAGGAGAAAACTATCGCCGCATGAAAAATATTGCAACATTGTCTATGTATATTTATTTAAAGTAGGAGAATTAATTAAAAAAATTTTTATATCAACTGTGAGAATTACTATTGCTGTTAATAAAATTATTCATCATTGTTTCTTAGTGAAGGTATACTTTAAAGAATAATATTTGAAAAATATTTTTCGGCCGATCAATCGTCCAGATTCTACCGATTATTAATAATCGGCGAAGTGGCCGATTATGGCCGATTAATCGGTGCATCCCTAGTCTCCATCATGCCAAAGTATTATGCTCCTTAGAATAAATAAAGTAGTATTTGTCTTTTAGTTTCAGTTAAATAACACGAAGCGATAAATATTATCCTCTATATTCTCTATTTTATTTTAATGTATTCCAGAATATTAGTTTTAGTAAAAGAATTACGTTACGGAAAATGTTGAATTAATCAATGATCTTTGTTCAAAAACAAATGTATCGTAATTGCATTATTTGGGAACAAATTTTTCTTCTCCCCTAGCAAATAAACTTTTATTGGCAAGGCAAAACCCTTTTTTCTTTAGAATAATCCAATTACAGACGGTAGCTACAAATAATTAAAAAGTAGACAAATAATTTTCTACAGAAAATAAAATTTGATATACAGTAGAAAAAACACAAACCAGTGAAAATTTTGTCCTTTTTTTAACGTTGTCATCTACCATTTTCAAATATAATGTATTGTATCGTACAGAATAAATAAATGTGAAACTTTAAATGACTTTCTATGTATAATAGCAATTAGATATCTTTTTAAAATTATCTTCGTACATAAAATGTATGCATAAAAATGATTAGGTTGAATATAGCGAATTGTAACCTGCATAACATAGTTCTTCCAGTAACCTATCTAAGTAACCATGTTGTTTTTGCATTGAAATAGTATATGATTTTCACATTTATTTACATAAATCTATGGTTTCGTTGTCTTTTGCAGCATTTTTTTTTTTATACTCCAACATCAAGAAACTTATTAATTTACTGCGTATGAATGTTAATCAATTGCAAATGATATTAAAAAACCCTAATCAGATACAACTACTGTAAGAGCATCGAAAATGATTATCAAATATGAAATTTTGACGGCACCATTTTTTTCAGATTTTTATGGGCCTTTTCAGGGATTGATGTATTTATTTTGGAATAATTGTATTTCTTCTAGAAACAATTTTGGTCTTATTTCTCCTCATTAATGCAAGAGGGACGGACCTCTGTTCTTTTCTTTGACGGGGTACGATGTGACAATCGAGATAACTTACTCCACACCGGGTAAAATCGTCTGAGGATTTTTTAAGGGAAATGTTTATTTAATGTTAGAACTGTTGACTATATTCTAATGGGGATTTTTAAGGATAGACCGTGCAATGCCCGACAGGGTGTTTTACGGACTGTTATAATTGTTCCAAATATTTCCCCTTCTCATTTTAATTCGAATGATGAACATCCCTCACGTGAAGTGAGATTTTTTCCCTTTCTCCGATAAATGACGCAATATTCGTAGCCCGTGCAACAATGGATACGAATTTTTATCGAAAGTTGTCGTTATTCTTGTCGCAAATTCTACCCTAGAGTTTTATCTGCCATTTATACCTCAGCGTTAAACTTCGTCACTTGACACCACTTCCATATTTTGAGTATCCCGTGCAACACCAGACGACGCAGTTGGCATCAGAATAAAAAAGGTTGACCCATTAATGCCTAGCGTCCCTTTTTAGGGACGGTCCAAAAAAGGGTCTGAATTTTCACAAAATGAACATTTCAACCAAATAATAGTGTTCAATTAGTACCTTGGTATTGTTTCAACTCGTTATTAACGGATTGCAGCATATAACCATTGTAATGTGTGTTCTGCAGTAGTTTTAATAGGATTTTAATCAAAAATTTCATCGTTCACAATCTCAAGAAAAAAAAGCTAAGTTTTTAAAGTTATTCCCAGCTTCCCAGTTTATGTTAATTGCTGAGTTTATTTCTTCTTATAAAATGCCTTTTTAAATATTATATCGTTGGCAGAAAAAAAAAATTAGTAAAAAAAGTATGTACCCTCTGGGGTCTATCGTAACTTTTAAGAGACGATTTTTTTTCCTTAATAAACGAATTATATTTTGCATAATACTTTTTTTATTATTTTTCCTGTCCATTAAACACTGTTTGTAACCAGTATACAAAATATCTTTGAAAAAAAAAAGTGAGGCATTAATGGATTAAGGAGAAATTTGAAGGATGTTTTTACTGGCGATTAACCAAGCTTAAAACAAAAATAAGCCAAAGGAAAATTCAGAATGTTACGAATGCCCTACAGCCTCTTACACCCATTTCCTTACATTCATTTTCTTTTATTAAATGTTCGCATAACGACACCCTTTTCTTATAATACTTACTTGAAGTGTACTTTAGAATATTTTAAATTATTTAATATGAAACTAAACAAACTTCACGATATCTTTTACTTAGTATGGATGCAATTTTCTGAAAAATAGAGAGCTAACCAAGGTAGTTTTGCTTTAAAAACAGCAAATAAATGTGACATTTTTAATAAAGTTGGTAAAAAGCGGAAAAATGAAACACTTTCAAGAAAAAAGTCTTTAAAAAATGAAAAAAGAATACATTATCTCTTCTTGTTTTCTATTAAAACACGTTTTTCCTTAATTTTCAGAAGATGCCACTAGCATTTTACCCAAACTTGAAGATGGAGATTTTTTCCTTCGCTTAATATTTTCGCACTTAATGGAAAGGAAAATTAAGGATACGTTTGGAATTGATTTTTTCTAACCTTTTTAAAGTAAATTTATTCTACTTACAATATTTTGTTTTCTATAGAAAGTATGTTTTTTAATTGCTAAAGTTAATATTTATACACCGTTATAAAAGTATATTTCAGTAGTGTGTTATTTTATAAAATATTTTTCTCCAAATATTTTGCTCTGAAACTTTTAATGAGAACACGTATTATATTATGATATGAATATTTGTTTTTAAGTTACAGATGTTAAGTCCTCTCTCGCAATGCAAATGTGATGTGTTGTTTTTATTGTAATTATTAGATTCCTGACTGTCATTGATGTTGTCGTTGTTGTTTTCGTTGTTGTTATTATTATTATTATTTTGTATTATTAATTTTGTTTTAATTGAGCAAGATGTATTAAAAATCTCAAATATTAATTGTTTAAAGCATATAGGTAATGTGCACGTTATAAAGTTCTTTATCACAAAAGCATGTTTTGGTAAGAAAAACTTAAAATGTTAACATAAAAAGATGTTACTTAAAATAAAAATGTTAATAAAAATGTTAACTTAAAAATAAATAAAAGATAATTAATTAGGAAACAAGGGGATTATAAATTGTAAAGTAAACGACAAGCAGAAGACGAAAGTCCTGAATGAAGAAAAGATGTAATTCGCTTGAAATTGTATCTACCGTTAAAAAGCCAAAAAGAAAGTAATTTGTTGTTTAACCGACGTTTGCCACTTCTTTTAGCTCACTAGTTTGACAGGAGCTCACATTCTTTTCTGCTTTTAAAATAGAAAAAAGTTTTGGAAGTGCGACAGCGATAATAACTTAAATTTATCTTGAGTTCTCCTTTTAGCACATATTTAACTCGAAAACCTAATTTAATTAGTACTTTTTGAGGTTAAAAATGTCACAATGTGTTGAAGTTAAAGACGGATAACGATGGAAATTAAAGTAATAAACAAAATTTGATCTAAGGTAAAGATAGAATGCTTGCTTATAGAAGTCTTATTTATTTTGCTACCAATGCTCTTTCATTTTTGACTACTTCTATCTGTTGAAAATAGTTTTAAAACTTTGCGTCCAGTTGCATTTATTGTAATTTTTTACTTATAGCCTATCAAGGTAAATTGAATACTTGAAAAGGAATTGCCACTGTTTAGAAAACTGTGCGATATACATCTAACCAACTTATGGCAGGCAAAGTAATGATAATGATGAAAGTTCTTTTCCATAACCTAAACATCACTATTTTATTCTAAACCGGCAGCTGCTATGTCAGCTGTAGAACTACAGATGATATAACAGCTGCGTATGAACAGTAGGGTGGATCGAAAATAACTTTTTTTCGAAATTCAATTTACTAAGTTGATAAAAAGTTGCCCCTACCTACCCACATATTCCACAAAAAATTTCAGTCTAATCAAAAATTGTTTAGGTGTTCCGCACGAGACCTGAAGTTTGTGAATTTCTTCAAAAATATGATTTTTTTTCTAATTTTTTTTAAATATTAAGAATAAATGTAAAAAATAATTCAAGTTGAAAAATGTACACCGCAAAGTCGGAGGACAAAATTGGGTTTAAAAAAAGTATATTAAACAACATTTAAATCTCCCACATTTATTCTAAACTGACGTAATTTTCACCAAAACTAGCATTTTACAAGGCCATGCGGCTTGGTTAGAAACTTGTTTATGAATGTGGAATCTAACTGAATTAACACTTGAAACTGGGAATCATCTGTGATTTATGTGATGTAAAAAGTAAAATAATATAAACTACTAACAGAATCTAAGCCCCTAGTCACACAGTGCCCGCGTTCTATCGGGGCCCCCATGATAGTAAACGAAATACAGTTCCGCTAGCGCAGTTGCTTTAGGATTGCAGAAGAACATATATCTTTGGTTGAGGAAACAAACTCAAAATATTTCGGACATGGTCCAGTAAATGGCCCAGGAAAAAAAATTATAGCTTCAGTTTCACGATTTATGGAAAAATAAAGTTCTATTGATAAAGAACATAAAAGCTATTGGTTGTGATGGCACATTAGTTAACAATGGTAAATCAAATGATGCTATTAGACTTCCAGAAAAGTCTTTAGAACCCTCACTACAAGCCGTGGTATATTTTCTTCATTTATTGCATTACCACTTAGAAAGTTAACGGTGGCTCTTGATAGACCGATTACTGGACAAAATTCTTTTAGTTGACTGATCAGAGAATTCTAACAATATTGCTAAGATCTACCAGTCATGAACTTTAAGAAAATAGAATACGTTTTACCAGAAGTTGATGTCAAAGAATTGAGTGAAAAATACTTATGGGATGTGTCAAAAGCTGTAATATCTGTCAAAGGTTCTCAAAATTTAGCAGAAAGGAACCATGCAAGCTTTTCCCATGCAAGATGGCTCACGATGGTAAAGTTTTGAGACTATACATCGCAACTAGTGATCCAAGTTCATAGTTAAATAAACTAGCAGAATTTATAATAAAGGTTTATGCTCTCTGCTTTTTCACAATCGAATCTCAGCATAAAATCAGGCATCTAAGCATTTTTTTAAGATCATAGATTGCAGCAAGTATTCGGATACAAATTTCCAAAATGTTATCCATTCCACATTGTAAAGAAGCCATCTTGCATGGGAAAAGCTTGCAGGGTTCCTTTCTGCTAAATTGTGAGAACATTTGCCAGACATTACAGCTTTTGACACATCCCATAAGTATTTTTGACTCAATTCTTTGACATCAACTTCTGGTAAAACGTGTTCTATTTTCTTAAAGTTCATGACTGGTAGATCTTAGCAATATTGTTAGAATTCTCCAATCGGTCAACTAAAAGAATTTTGTGCAGTAGTCGGTCTATCAAGAGCCACCGTTAACTTTCTAAGTTGTAATGCATAAAATGAAGAAAACATACCACGGCTTGTAGTGAGGGTTCCAAAGACTTTCTGGAAGTCTAATAGCATCATTTGATTTTCCATTGTTAACTAATGTGCCATCACAACCGATAGCTTTTATGTTCTTTATCAATAGAACTTTATTTTTCCATAAATCGTGAAAAACTGAAGCTATAATTTTTTTTCCTGGGCCATTTACTGGACCATGTCCGAAATATTTAGAGTTTGTTTCCTCAACCAAAGATATATGTTCTTCTGCAATCCTAAAGCAACTGCGCTAGCGGGCGCTGTATTTCGTTTACTATCATGGGGCCCCGATAGAACGCGGGCACTGTGTGACGAGGGGCTTAGATTCTGTTAGTAGTTTATATTATTTTACTTTTTACATCACATAAATCACAGATGAATCCCAGTGTGAAGTGTAAATTCAGTTAGATTCCACATTCATAAACAAGTTTCTAACCAAGCCGCATGGCCTTGTAAAATGCTAGTTTTGGTGAAAATTACGTCAGTTTAGAATAAATGTGGGAGATTTAAATGTTGTTTAATATACTTTTTTTAAACCCAATTTTGTCCTCCGACTTTGCGGTGTGCATTTTTCAACTTGAATTATTTTTTACATTTATTCTTAATATTTAAAAAAAATTAGAAAAAAAATCATATTTTTGAAGAAATTCACAAACTTCAGGTCTCGTGCGGAACACCTAAACAATTTTTGATTAGACTGAAATTTTTTGTGGAATATGTGGGTAGGTAGGGGCAACTTTTTATCAACTTAGTAAATTGAATTTCGAAAAAAAGTTTTTTTCGATACACCCTAATGAACAGCTGATTTTAGAAGACTTTCTTGTTTACAAGAATGTTTGTTAAACGCAAGAGGGCACGAATAAATAAATATTTCCTGGCTCAAAACAATTTGAAAGCTGATATTTATCAAAAATAGGTGATGCTATCTGTTTCGAAATTTTTAGAGGAGTCGTTTTTTCCTTATGTCCCCCCCCCCTTTTTTTTGAGAATTGCTATTAATCTTCATTTTCGACGGTAGTGGTTGGTGTTTGTTCTTTTTCAGATTGGACTTGGAGACTGCCACCAGGTGGGTAGATGGTGCTCCACTTCTTCAGAGGTGCATTGACTCCTACTGCAAGTCCTCGGCCTCCGTCCCTCCTGGTGGAGGCTTCAATGTCTTACGCATACACACTACTGCCTACACACATACCCATACATGAACTCGTACATGTACACAGACAACCGACTACACACACACACACAGACAACCGATTACACACACACACACACACACTCAGACAACCGACTACACACACGCACGCACGCACACACACACACACACACACACACACACACACACACACACACACACACACACACACACACACACACACACACACACACACACACACGTCTACATACATACGCACACACATATTGCAATTCATGATTGCGAAAAACATAATTCGAGTTCAAGATATTAAAATTCCCTTTTTTAAATTTACTGTCGAGATTCTCCCGGACAATATAACGATCGATTTGGAAGTATACGCTCATTAGTTAGAGATATTGAATGGTGCATTTAAACAGAAAAAGTCAGAACTCATCAATGCAGAAGCTGCAGGGTTCTACCAAGATCATACAAAACTTAACTGTTTCTTTGCCAGATGCTGTTGCAGCTCGGATGGGGTTTTTTCTGCAGCATCCCCCATAATGTACTCCTTTTGATTATTACTTGTGCAGGTCTTTACAAATTTTGTTAGGAAGTAAAATTTAACTTCTAATGAGAAGGTAAAATATTACCTGGTTCAGTTTCTACTTGCTTATACCAAACAATTAATGAGCAGGAATCATGCTACTGGCAGAAATATGCAAAATAAATGGCCAAATATGAACAATATCTTATTCAATAAAATATTTATTCACTACCAACTTAACGAACACACAGAACATACGGGAAACATATATATTTATAAAATCAATAGTTTTAATAAGTAATCACGCTTCGCAAAGCTTTAAGAATAAAGCACTACTAAATACTCATTTCAAAGAGAAAATCGATAAACTATTCTGCTTTTTTTTTTCAATTTAAGTGAATGGAGGTAGAAAAAATCTTTAGAAATCAAAAATAATTAAAGTCTTATAATGGAATTTTGAATAGAAAAACTCTGTTTAAGATTAAATGGAGGCTTAAAAACGGCCACAAAAAAGAATTTAATTAGAAAGTATTTAACAGCCCACAATTTTTTACTTACTTTCAAAGGAAGAACGACTAAATCTTTTTGCACTGTTAGTTTGCTCTTCGATAAATGGTAATTTCTCTGCTTTGAATGTCTTTTTTTTTTCGAGATTGAATAAATAACAATTTTTGTAACTTTATATGTAACTTTATATGTAACGTAAAATGCAATTTAAGTTTGTAAAGAAATAACAAATAAAATTTTAATTCATTTCATACCTTGAAATAATTTTAGCTATGCAAATTATTAAAGTGAATGAAAACGTTACACAATCGTTTTAGTTTTTTTTCTATTTAAGTACTTAATAAGTCTTTTTCAAATATATTGTTAACCACAGCGTGCTCTGTATAAACCCCAGTCCTGGACCTTATTTTTCCATTTTGTAAGGGAATTAAATAGCCTGGAAAATTGAAAGAATGACATTTTGAACTCAAGATTAATGCTTTATTAATTTTATTAACGGAATAATTTAGTTGACACAATATATACATTTGTCACATTTTTTTGTGCAACCCACGGATCAGATACCATAACAATGATTTAAAAATTTAAGTTTTTGAGCTAGCAATTTTTTGCTCGTTTTAAAAATAAGTAATTGGAGTAATATAAAACTTACTAATTTGAAATGGTTATAAATTAACTTGAGGTGTTCATATCCCTATTCCAAGTGAAGTGGTGGACGAAACAATGGCAAATTTCACGGACGTACAAAGTAGATCATAGGATTTTGATTACTAAAAGGGGAAAAAAACAGAAACAAAAACACGATACTACTATTTTCATTAAAGGAGGGTCAGTTACCACTCTTGTTGTTGGGACAGAAAAAGTAACAGTGTTGTAAGGAAAGTGCTTTTTGCATTCCCTTCTTATAAGAAAGCAGCGTAGAAGGTTTTCCTGTCTTAATAGTTTGTTCAAATATAAGATATGGGACAAAGTTTCTTTAAGACCATAACATTCTATTTTTTTGAATAAGATATCATCAAAATAGGTCAAAATTATCAGTTTAAGTTTTTTAACCTCCCTGCTGTTGGGCAGTCCCAGGAATACATGTTAAATGAACGAGATATCTCGTCATACACTACAAGGTGGTTTTAAAAAATGCCAATTTTCACAAATCAAATTGACTATTGAGATAGATATACAATTGCGTATGGTTCAGTGCAGATAAAGTGCTCGTAAATCGAATCACGTGAGCTTCATATCGTAATGCTTGAACTAAGTATGCATATAGATTAATAATACCATAATTTCAAAAATTTTAACGTTTTTTATAAAATGAGTAATTATAATTACATTTCTAAATGTAGCTTGCTTACTCCGCTGAACTAATTTAATTTTAAATATCGCTATATTTTGCATGATACGATTAATATATTTCTTACTCTTATTTCGAAACATAACTTTTTCTCCAATTTTTCCTTTAACTTAAAAAAAAAAAAGTTTTTAATAATAAACATTCGTTTCAATGTTTGAAAAAACTTTATGAAAGAAGAAATAATTTTCAAACTTTCTCTTGTGTTCATTAATCTGATTATCTTAATTAATGTAAATATCAACTCATCAATATTAATCTTATCAAAATACCTTATAATAAGAATTATATTTCAAATGTGTGTGGGAGTCATGACGCATTACTAAACGAAGAACTGAAGGAAGAATCCTTCATTTATAAATACGGCTTATACTTGCTCTTGAGACTTTATTTCTTGTAAAAGCTTTCAACATCTTATCCAGCTAAAAAGTCGTCCATTAACTGCTTACCATTTATCTGAAAAAAGATAGATGAGCTAAACGAAAGTTGGGATTTCTTGCCAATAATCTTTTTTGTACACCATTCATACATTCCTCATTTCTCCTTTCAGACACTATTAGAAAAATATGGCATCAATCCAAGCATTGCTAAAAGTTTGTGTCAAGTTTCGATATTATTAATTGAATCTATAAGTGAGAAAATTCTTTTTAGTTTTTTTTTTTTTGATACCTGACTACTTATTTTTATCTGACTGATATTTTAAAAATCATCTACGGTGTTAGAGTTTTTAAAAATCCAGATCATTTGAAATGTTCTTAAACTCTTTTTGGCCAGGTTCAGCTTGACTACTTTGAAAATAGTGGATTATTTTTATTAAGGGAAATGAAATTTATACTCGTTTAAAATTTATTAATGTTTTTTTCTTGTTCTGACAATTCAGTTTTGCTTTGTGATACAGATTACTGACGCAAAAAGCAAGGCTTGTTTATAATATGCACTCTAAAGGCGAATTTAAGTTAGTGTAATAGTTAAGGTAATATTTAAGTTATTTTACAATATTTGTGTGCTTTTTTCTTTCTGAAAGAAAATACTTGTTTTAAAAATATATAGCACATTCCAATATTTTATTACAGATAATAGAATCCCCAATACACAAAGAATACATTATTTTTACATGGGCCTGCTGAGGAATTCTTATAACTTTTTTTCTATTTTTTTTGCAATGGAAATTAGTTTTCAATACTGTTTCTGTCTTGTTTTGAATTTTTATCCAACAAGTCTTGATAACTTTAAAATTTAATTTTTGCTTCCTCATTTATTAGCAGCCTATTTTTCCTTATTCCCTCTTTTCGATCAACATGTTTTAAACTAGTTTTCGTGTTAATATTTTACCTTCAGTGCCTTTTTATTTGTATCCTCTTGTCATAACAAAAGACCAAAGAGAGGCTTACTACTTTAAAATACTTTCAAAATCTCGGAAAACACTGGCAGCGCAAAACTGCCCACGAGGCAAGATTGAATGCGTAAAATGAAGAAATATATTTTTTAACACGAACTATTTTTTAAATTTTGTTCGTTCACATTTAATTTCGCATTTTTGAACTAAATTTCAATGTGAAAAAATATTACACGTTGTGATATTAGCAAAAATAAGTTCTAAAACGTTTTTATATAAAAAAAATTATTCACAAAAAACTTTCGAATGTATAGTGCTTAAAGAGACTCAAGGAATTTTATTCAAAACGTTAAATGCATTCTTATACATAACATTTCGATTTAAAGGCATTTGTGTTACATTCTTTTCACATGCTTTAACTCTAAGTACAAACATCTATTTCGTCGAATTTGGACAGTATAAAAACATATGGTAAACTACTTTTGTGAGAAGAAATATGGAGCTAGTAAGAATTCTTTTAAATCTACTTTTTACTTAGATTTTTGTACTTTAACCAAACTTTTTTTCCCCACTCTGTGACAAGTTTTATATATGTACTTTTTCAAATAGTAGGTCATTATAAAATATTGTGCAAAAAAGTGCTTTGAGTCGTGTAAAAAATTCTTATGTAATCTTTTTTTTTTTTCATTTTGGAATTAAGTTCAAAAATGCGAAATTAAAATTGACCACAAAGAAATTAAATTATAGTTCGAGATTAAAAAATGCATTTCTTTATTTTATGCATTCATTCTTACAGCGTGGGCAATCGTACCTTACCAATGTTTTCCCGATTTTGGAAGTGTTTTAACCCTTAACTTCGCAATATTTTAAATTTTGATGAAAAAATTGTATCAGCTAGTTCTCAAGTAATAATAAAGAGGAGAAATATTTTTTTTTTTTAAATAAGCAGTTTTAAAATGACTTTCAATCATTTTTTTGTTTGCGACAATGTAAAAGTAAAATCAAATTTCTTAAACTTTTTCCCATATAAAATTAAATTTACTTTTAAATGAACGTAAAATGTTTAAATTTCTTACCTGGTAATTTATTTCGTCAATAAACAAGAGGAAGTATAAACTAGAATGGATTTTTTTACAGCAAAGACACAGTTCTTGAGGCATCAAATGTTTTTATAATTATTGGGATTTCTGGGGAAAATGTGCTGTCAACTAGTGCCGAAATTAGCATGTATTTCGCTGCAGTAATCTTTTTTTTCCTCAGATAAGTGATTTGTAGGTAATTAAAAAAATGAGTCTTTTAAATTAAAATAAATCATATGTTGCAGAAATGCAACAGTGGAAAGTTAAGGGTTAAAGTAATATTGCTTAAGGATGCAATGATTAATCGGTAGTAATTGACAAACGACTATAATCAGCCACTTTGCCGATTATTTATGATCTCCCAGTTTTCACTGATTAATCGGAAGAAAGAAAATGTTTTGTTAAAATTGTTTTAAGTTTTCTTAAAAAAAAAAGAAACTATCCTGAATTAGGTTCATAAACAATAAATAAACGTAATTTCCTAAAACAAAAAGCAACATCTAATAATATATTAATTGCAATAATAATAAGCATGTAGGATTGAAAATAATTTAACTAGCCATTTTTTTAATAGTTACTGAATTAAAGCACATTTTTAAACAGAGTAGGAGTATATGAGTTGGTTGCTTATAGGTGTGTCTCTCAGTTCCCCTTCTCGATTCATATGTTTAAGGGATTTCTGACATTCTTTTTTTTTTTTTTTACAGCTACTTCATTCAATGTTTACTGTCAACTAAAGCAGTCATTTCATAAATTTCTTTTGAAATTCACTTATATTTACATTTAATAAGAACTTTAGTACTTCTAGTAGTGTTTTGAGTTTTCGTTAAAATCTTATGAATAGCCGTAAGCAAAATTATTATTTTTTTTTAAATTCAATTTTTCTATTTCATATTTATCTGCGCATTTACCATTCATTCAGTGTTGCCCACATCTCTGTTTATATATTTCTCTACACTCTACCTTTAGCATTGCACTTTAAGCTTGCCTTATAGTTTTCGTGAAGATAAAAGCCTGCATTCAATGACTATTAAAAGTAAAATCTTGATACTAAACGAAAAGTGTCTTTAGACAACATGCTACGAACTAAATATTTTAAGTTTAATGTCTAGTTAGATGAATAAAATTCGTTTACAATGAAAAGGAAAATTGGTTTACAGAATTTGAACAGAATTTCGATTTTTGTAAAGAAAAATTATGAAAATGAAGAGCAGCAAATTATTGCTCACATTAATAAACAAGTGTTAACTAATTCTAAAAAATCGAAATCGTAGTTGAAGAAAATGTTGATGGAAAAATTGTAGTATTAAAAGCATAATCTTTATAATTAATCGTTATCAGTAGACTTCTCTTTCGCCGATTAACCGATAAAAGTAAATCAACCAATTTGCTGATCAATGTATTTCTAGTATACGTATATTAATCTTTAGCCTTACATTATACTAAAATTACGCTGTTGTTAAGAAAAAAAGATGAACACCAAAGACATTTTTTGAGTAAGAATGATAAAAATCAAAGACTAGTAAGATAAGTAGAATAATATTAAGTAAGTAGAAGACGACTATTCACTTTGATCATGTATCATAAAAATATAAAAACTAAAACTTTTTTATACATGAAGCAATTCATGCAATGTTTGTAGAATGTAAATTAAGAACTGATTTTTTAATTTGTTATGTCTTTAGAAACATTCTTTAAGTTAGCTTTTGATCATATAGTGTAGATTTGGCTACTTTTTAGCAATATAAAAAATGGACATAGAACCCGAAAAGGAAAGACAGAACAAATGGAAAAGATAATTGTTTACTAAAATTAATTTTATCTTTGATTTTTTCCCTTTTATTCAGGTCATAAATTGTAACAAGAAATTTCAAGAAAATAAAACTATCATCACACAAAGTTTGAAGTTCTGATTTAATATAACCATGCAACAAACCCACCGCAGGTCACTGACCTCAAGTTCCCTTAGAGTTTATTTAATAAATAAACAATATTAAAAGCTAATGCCATTTTGCTGCGACTACGAAACCAAGAGGAAATTTAATATTCTCCCAAAGAAAAGAATATAAAAACACTCTTACATATATTAAAGGGTTTTAAAATGTTTCAGCTTTCAAATAGTTGCCTCTCTCATCTTAGTTGTCATGCGCGGAACTACTTCCGGGATGGGGTGTGCAGAGTGGGAGGCTCCAGCACATCGCATTCTTTTCCCCTGCTTTCGTCGACCCTTAATTCGAAGAGCAGCGATCGATCGAAAATACGTCTTCTTCAAGAATACGAGTCGGCAATATATGTTTTGTCGGAAAAGATACTTCTAATATTGGAATGCTTTCTTATTGAATGGTGCAGCACATTCTCATGAAGGTTTCAGATTTTTACGAGATTTTTTTTTTTAAGTTTTGTATAGTTTAGCAACACACCATATGTTCAATCTCCCAGAGATATTTTTCCATATACCGCTATAATACCCACATAAAACAAATATATTTTTAAGTGTGTGTTTGTGTATACACTGCAAAAAAGGAACTGTTGCTTTTACAGTGCAATACTAGTAGCCGAGGTTCCAATTTAAGACTGTAAAATGCACAGTAATAAACTGTAAAATCAGCAATTTTACAGTTTATTACTGTGACGTTAGCAACTTTACAGTTTATTGCCATACAATTTAGCAATATTATACTGCAAAAACAGTATTATACTGTTACTAATGAACTGTAAAATTAGCAATTTTACAGTTTAGTACTGTAAAATTAGAAATTTTTACAGTTTATTACTTTTTAATTAACAGTATTATAATGTTAAAATAACATTCATTTTACAGTGATGAAGATTTTAGATTTTTACCAGATTTTTTTTTTCGTATAGTTAAACACAATATGTATTCCCTCTCCCCGAGATATGTTTCTATATACCAGCATAATACCCACATAAAACAAATATATTTTTAAGTGTGTGTGTGTGTGTGTGTGTGTGTGTGTGTGTGTGTGTGTGTGTGTGTGTGTGTGTGTGTGTGTGTGTGTGTGTGTGTGTGTGTGTGTGTGTGTGTGTGTGTGTGTGTGTGTGTGTGTGTGTGTGTGTACACGAGGCACAACATTAATTACCCAAAATAATTGGGATTAGGGTAAGTTCAGTTCAAATATTTATGTTGCTATTATTTATGATATTGAAATCACCTTCTGCACTATTAAAAATGAAGGTTCAGCATTTCATCAAGATTTTTGTTAATCTATAGGTCTTCCAGAAGATGCAGCACAACTGTGGTTCAGCAAAAAGGATTTCTATAAGCTAGTCTCAAATAGGATGCAAAGTGTAAATAGCGGGCAGTCAAATCGTATTTTGTGAGGTAAAGAATTTCGTCAAACATACTATTTCGTCTGACAAGGAGAAAAGGGGTCCATTCTACATTTTTGGGTGGACACTAGTCAATTTAACTAAAATTCTACATTTAATGCTGAGATCACATTTATATACAAAATTTTGATATTTTGTTTATACATTATTCGCAAAATGACATGGTAAAAAGTTTTCTCTGCAATGTTTGACTTAATGTGTTTTTAAGTAGTATTTTTAGCGCAGTTTTTTTCTTTTCATTTTAATTCTCTGGAGTTCTTCCAAAAGCTTTGGAAATTTTTCATAATTCAATGTGATTTTATAGAGATTTACTTACAATCTAGGAATCTGTTTACTACTATATACATTATAATAACAAATCTAATTATGTGGTTTATTTTATTGCAAATCAAAATTACGAGGTTCGATGAGATACTTTAATTAATAAAATTAAAATGTTCCTCCCAGAGTTTGAAATAGGAATAGGCTATTTGATTATTCAAAATTGTCAGTAAATCGAAAAAATGTATGCATTGAACGATACATCATTTAAAAATGATTTGTACTTCTGACATTTATTTTATTAGCACATATATATAAGAAAACGAAGACAGATAGTTACATTAAAATTGCACAAAGTAATTAGGTCAAATCCAGCTGAAACTAAGTATTGCTTTAAAAAACTGAAAACGTGATTCAAAAGTTCACCGCGAAATTGATTTAACATTCCACAAATGCAATGGTATTATCAAAGCACTTTAAAATTGGTGAAACTCGTCACCAATATAATGTTTACAAATACATTTTTGCTAGATTTAGGAATTTACGGGGATAACTTTGAACTCGATTTTAAATATAACTCGAATTGCTTACATAACTATGCTGTGCGTACCTCATATTTCTGTATATTACGAAATACATATTTCACAATATTGCACAAAATCACTGCACTAGAAAATTTAACACTACTAAAAAACTGATGAAAAATGGGTGTGTTCAATGTTCATATTTCCCACATAAACCATGTTGACTGCATCAGCATTTCGTTTTCGACGCATATACACTGGCGGAAAAAAAAATCCCAACACCAAGAAAAAATTGCCGTAGAGTAATGAAATTTGGGTAATGCAATTGTCTAGTTAACATGTTTAATTGATTAAATGTACAAGATCACTGGCTAATTTAAGCTCAAGAAAATGCTGTGCAAATGTGAAATTATGTTAATTTAATAGAGGGTGTAACCTCCAGAATTTTGAAGGCAAGCCTGCAAGCGTGCATGCATTATGTCATACAGGTGCCGAATGTCACTTTGTGGTATGGAGTTCCATGCTTGTTGCACTTGCTGTGTCAATACTAGGACCGTCATTGCTGACTGTGGATGATGCTCGAGGTGCCATCCCATGATATCCCATACGTTATCAATTGGAGACAGACCTGGTGATTTTGCAGGTCATGGTAACATGTCAGCACTCTGTAGAGCACATTGCGTTACAGTAGCGATGTGAGGGCGAGCGTTATCCGGTTGGAAAACGCCCCCTTGAATGCTACTCATGAATGGCTGTACTACTGGTTAAATTAACAGACTGACGACAAATTTTCAGTCAGTGAGTTTGGGATAACCACAAGAATGCCCCTGCTGTCGTAGGAAATTGCTCCAGAGACCATAACTCCAGGTGTGAGTCCCGTGTGTCTAGGCCGTAGACCGCTTGGATGCAGGCGGTCCCCTGGCCTCCTTCTGACCAATATACAGCCACCACTGGCACTAATTCAGAATCTGTTTTCATCAAAAATTACAACAAATCTCCACTCCGACCTCCAGTGAGCTCTGTCGTGGCACCACTGCCGTCGGAAAAGGCAATGGTTTGCAGTCAATGGAATACCGGCTACAGGCTGCCTGGCTCGGAGCTGTCCTTGAAGTAAACAGTTTCTTACCGTTCCTTGGGTCACGACGGTACCAACTGCAGCTCGAATGTCAGCCGCAGATGCAGTACGATGCGCCACAGCCGTACGCAAGATTCGGCGATCTTCCTGCTCAGTCGTGCCACGTGGCAGCTCGGAACTCGATCTTCTTGAGGTAGTACCATCCCTTGCCCATAGCTTCCAATAATCATGCATGGTGAAAACATTCCCACCCAAGTCTTTCTGTAATATCGCGAAATGAAAATCCACCTTCTCGTAGCCAATTTGTACGACCTCGTTTAAACTCGGTGAGCTGTTGATAATGGCTTCTTCGTCTTCTTAAAAGGTATTCCTGGCTAACATGAACGCAATTCGTCCAATTTCACGGGAAAATAATACACACGAGCTTCACAACACGCTTTTAAAACAAGCCTTATTTGCATGTTCTGAGTGACGCCAGCTGCGCCACACTTATGCGCGGAACACGAAATTTCAATCGATGACATCTTTCAGTTGTATAAACACGCCTACCAAATTTCGTTTATCTAACACAAGTCTTTCTTGGTGTTGGGATTTTTTTTTCCGCCAGTGTATTTGACTCACACAGAGAACTATTTCACGTGTTAGAATTCTGTTCCATTTGTCAGAAATAAATCTTAAATATTAGCTTCGTTCTATGTCACACCACTGGGAGTGCGTTGACACAGAAATGAATCCAATACTTGCGTTAAATTTGAGTTATAACGAGAATTTGTTGCAGAAAGTTTGTATATGCTGTCACAAACTGTAACTTTAACCGCTAGGGACAGATGAATGTTTTAGGTTTTTTTGACTCTCGTATAAACTGCATTACGACTCTCGTGAGGATTATCTGTTTACATCGCCCGTTTAGAAAGAATTCGTCAACATTTTCTGAACAAGGTTTGGGCTAGAAATGTTTTCAGCTAAATGTGTAAGGTATGAAAATAAGTAGTTGTTATATAACTCTTAAGCCAATATAATTTATGTAATAGCTTGGTACAAAATAAAGCAATTTGAAGATGTTTAAATAATGAGAACATGAGTAGCAAAAACGGTTGAGAATTTTGTTGGCTTTTATAGGGGAAGATTACTTTGACAGCATTTTAGAAACTATTATCTTTCAAATGAGGTTTATTGTTTCCAATAACTCATACATTTTTTGAAAAAAAAATTGTCATTCAGCGCATGAACAATGTATATATCAGTGAAGTGCTTAATAAAAGCAAGGTGCTTAAAAAGCAAATCTCTACCAGTCAGATAAAGGAAACCTGTTTAAATATTTTTTTAAGACTTGGAATGAAAGTTGTACATTTTTTTTTGGCGGTACAATCATTTGATCTGAACCGTATGCACTGACCTTTAGAATGGCTGTAAGTAATTTATGTGATTCGTAACTTACTTCAGTTGAAAACAGGAGATTTTAGACCTTATCCCGTGTATTTAATTATTTTTCATAATATTTTTTTTTTAATGGAATGTGGCATTTCCTCACATTTAAACCAACGCTATATTATGTTTTATTTTTAGTTTCATCATTTGGACTGAAAAATATTCCTTTTACGTTTTGCAAGATTAGTATTTATAACTTGCTTTTCTTTCATTTTCAGATTTTAAAAAAAGAAAAAAAAAAAAACAGCTAGTGATAATCGCTGAACAAAATTTTAGTGCGCTTTAGTCGTTTAACGTTTAATGACTACATGGAATACCTTTAAATGATCTGTACTGTTAAAAAAGAAAAAAAATTCAATATTCTTTCAAATTGTAGTTGTATATTGTAGATGTAGCCCGCTAAGTTTTTACATCCAGTTGAAGAAAGGTGATACTAGCTTAGAATTGCTCTTCAGTGGTTCCTCGACAAGGGCATTGCTGAAAAATAAATCTATGCCTACAATACAACTTAGTTTTGCTACGAAAAAAAAAAAAGTAGCATTCTTAAATATCACACATTTTTTTTTTCATAAAGTTACAAAACTTACTTATGGAATACAGAAAGATCTCATACCGTTTAATACAATTTAATAAAGGACGGTATAAAGATATTTTTTCCGTTATAGTAGTTGATTCTAAGTACCGCACCAATGATAAGGCATTAATATTACATATCCTTCATTATTCTGACTCATTAAGGCATATCACTTCCATTATGTGAACAATGCAATAAGATTCTACAGCTCCTTTGATAAAACTTGATTCATTAAGGCAAGAAAAATGCAGAGAACGATGGCATTCTTAAAAACCGAAATCTTTTAAAGCTAAATGAAATGGCTGCATAGTTCGCTCCGAAAGAGCTTACGTCTAGTGGAATAATACAATAGCTTCAATGTTTAAGCATTCAAGTAATCTCAAGATGGAGATTACCGATAATTCTGCATATCATTATAGGGCTTCTCTATAAGAGATTCATTTGTAGTGCACAAAGCCCATTTTGAATAATTAATGGACCTCAAATACGATTCTGCTAAGTTCTTGGGATCTATTTCCTAAATTGAACATCATTTAATGGTATTACTTGATCCGTGAATAAAAGTTTATAGTGGAGGGCTTTACAATGTATTGGGAAAAAAGGCCATGTCTAGAATTTTAAGTTCAGTATTTAGGATAGTCTCACATTATTTCTTCCTCTTTTCGTCTCTCTATTGCTTTATTTGTGAAGTATGTATGAGTAAAAATATTTTATTGTGACTTGAGCTGTACATAAATAATATGTGTTGTGGGCCGTGGTAGCCCTATCGGTAAGGCGTCGGACTCGTAACCGGAAGGTCCCGGGCTCGATCATAGCCGATCATAGCCGATCAAAGATCCACCGTCGTTACTAATGGTGTCTGGGCGACGTAAATAAGGGCCGTGGTCGCAAAGTCCTTCGAGTGAAACGATAGCTCTGGGGGTACTAGACCAGGAGTTTTGCTCGGCCCTTGGTCTGGAGTACTTGTTAAAGCGGAAGCCGCACTTATTCTGCCTAAAATTGGGTGGATATGTCTACTCGGCTTCGGGCTCCCGAGTGGTTTTAGAAACAACAAACATATGTGTTGTTCAAAATAATTTACATTTTGAGCTTGTTTACACTGCCCATAAAAGTAGCTCATTTTTGGTACAGTCGAGTCAGCTTAATGGAGAATAGTCAATTTACCACGAAAATGTATTTTAATAAGCGGGACATTTTATTACCCAGATCAAAATTAAATTTAACTGAATGAATACACCCTGCGTATTGGGTGCATTGAAAGTTTATTACACTATACGCTATATTCTTTAAACTGATATTCCAATACGCAGACTTGACTGCACTTTAAAATCGCGATTCGAAAGCTACCTATAAAAAAGAAGGAAAACAATCGGATAACTTCATGCAGAGTTTTGCACCGATTTCTTAACATGTGTAAAGTCATTATTACAAAGTCATATACATTTATATTTCGAAGAAATTATGTATTACGAAGTCGAGTGGATTTAACTTTTATTTATACAGTTAAGAAAAATCCTTATTTTATTTTTATTTGTTCAAAATACCGCTAAATCCAAAATATCTTCTAAACTATGTTTGAACAAAATTTTTAATGGGAGGTGGTCGTGTTTTATGTAAAAATTGAAATCCTTCTGTTTTTTTTTTTTTTTAATTGTTTTTACCTCAAATGTAAATAAACTTTCCTGAACAAAAAATTGTTTCTTCTATTCAACACAGAGTTTGAAGAAGGCTTTGCTAGGCAAAATTTATCAAGAAGTTTCAAGTCAGCTTAAAATTTACGCATAAAAAGCATTTTTCGACAAAAAGTACATGCAAATGTCTTTACGCCTCCACACTAAATGTTTCAGCGTATTGAAGAATTGTTTTAAGAAAAGGAAAGAATAAAAGGATAAAAAATTTCAAATGCCACAAAAAGTAAAATGAATAAATCGTAGTAATTTCGTTAATCGGATTAAGAAACTTAAGTAGCTCCTCTTTTTCCTCTAGTACTCATTATGGGAAAAAAGGAGAAAAGGAACTCAAACCATTTTTAGAGCTAGTGTATCTGAGTATTCAAAGAATAATATTGTTAAAAAGGTTCGACTTGAAAACATGTCTAAAATCAAAGAGAAAATGAAAGTTTCTAAACAATTGTAAAATGCAGCATAAGCTTTTTTTTTTCATTTGCACTGAAGAAATAAGTCGTTTAGTTTTGATGTAGAATTCTTCCAATTTATTCCATTTTCCGTCTCAAAATAGAAGCGATTTCAAACAATTTCCAAAAAAAGAAAAAACACTTGTGTTACAGTTTACAAACTAAAAAAACACGAATGAAGGGAATTTATTTTCAGTATCGAATAATGTAATTGCGATGAGAAATATTTTTTATTTAATTTTTAATGATATCAATTTTGCGCATTATCGTTCTTTTTAATGATCCGTTCATCACAGATCGCTCCTTTGTCTTAATCGTACATCAAATTCGTTCATTTGAACGATTTTGTTTGTTCTGAAAAGTTGCAGGTGATCATCCGGTCGAAGATTCCTTCAAGGAAAAGCAACATTAATTATCAAACAATAAGAAAATATGACACGGAAAGTTTAAGTAAAAATATTTTATTTAAGTTAAGATGTATAAAGCCGTTTCAGTTCATTTTGTAAAATATTTCTCGGTGACCGAGTGGTAAGACTTTTTTTCTTTTGCATTCTAAAACCCGCTGGTTTATTTATAGTATGGGGAAAATTAAATAGCTAACTTTTTTTCAATCAAGTAATAATAATAATAATAAGATGGCGTCATAAAATTTGGAAAGTTAACTAAAAATAATCAGCAGAAAAAACGACTAATACACTAGGAAATTACGTAAAATAGTGCATTGATTTTAAGCATAACATCCCATCTACCAACGTAGTATCGTTGCAAGTGAAAATAAAAATTATTTCCAGTGCGCATAAAATTAAATTTCAAAAAATATATTAAAATAATAAAAATTTAAAACATAAATTATATGATTTATTGAAATAATAAAAATTTAAAACATAAATGAGAGAGTAAGATGTTTTCTCATTTTTTTCAACAAATACTGACATTTCGTAAATGTTTATTCCAATATATTTGCTATTAATTTCCCTAAGCTGAAAAACCGAAAATGCAGCTGCGTCTAATTTTATTTTTGTTGCTTAAGCAAAAAATATTATTTTTCATATGAATCATTTTGAACTTGACGAATTGAATCATTTTGAACATGATGAAACGTGTTTATTTACGAAAAATAAAATTTTTATCCGTGTGCAATTAAAAAACGAAATGGTTGGATTTTTAATATATTTTCCAGTTACACTATATCTCAAACGAAAATAGTTTTCTTATGTAAATATTTTCTTCAAGATTTGCGTAATGATGATTTTTAGCTTATTTACTGGAAATTACTTTGGCATTCACAGAATCTTTTCTCCGTAAGTCAATATAGAAAGTGCTAAACGAATAGGGAAAGGAAATTTTTATATCCCTGAGCAGCAATTTAAATTTTATGCAGTTCCGAACAATAGAACACAAATAAATCTGTCTTTTTTTTTTACTTTGGAATTACAATGAAAGACAAAAGAAAACAAAATTACATTTGAAAATTCTACGACAAGCATGTTTAAATTAGAACAATGATAACGTCGAACATTTCACTCAATTTATTTTCTTTTAAATCCCAGATTAATACAAAGACAATTTCTGACAGTTTTCTTTTAATGCCATTGTGCTACCTTTTAGCTAAAGCTCATCTGTCAATAAACAACAAGATTATTTTTTGACTTTTGTTACAGTTTAAAAAATTGAATTATTATTTTCCCATCTTTCAATGATAGTACTGGATGCTTTTTATTTTTTTCCATTCATACGTTCCAGCTTGATACATGCAAATGGTGTCTGTAAGACTAAAGAGCCGGTTGAACTGATTTTTTCCTGTTTTTTAAAATATTTTTAAAAAAAAGGATAAATTGAAACACAATGGTTAAATTAATATCTCGTGAAAAATTATCAAAATGAAATACTTTAGTTAAAATTCCTTTTTTTGAATAATAGTCATAACCAGAGCTGTGGAGTCGAAGGGGAGTTGGAGTCGGACGGGTTTTGCACCAAAGGAAGTGGAGTAGTTAAAAAACGTTACGGTTCCTACTTCCTCCAGTTCTAATGAAACTTTATTGAGGGGAAAAGATGTCTTTGTAACGAGTCTATGCAAATTATCAGCTTTCAAGATCCAAATCCCGAGGATGTTGGATCCTTCAAAAGTAAGGGGGGGGGAGAGCAAAATGGTTGATCAGTTTTGTGAAACGAATTGACAAAATTGATTAATGTAGCAAAATATTTTATGACACTGTAGACCTGAAATTTTAAAAGCTTAAAGTACTTTTTGTTGTTAGTACATTTTAGTACTTTTAAGAGTTTAGCAAGCATGGCAACTCTTGATGAAACGCGAGGAGGAAGCTTTTTACTGGGTTTTAGGATGTCACTTATTCCAAAAATTCGTACTTCGTAATCCTATTGACAAAGTACTTGTTTTTAAAAGGTTACAGTTAAAAAGCTTAAATATTGATTTGCAAAAGATATTGTAATCCAAAATAGCTAGTGATATCCTTCACGCGAAAAATAGCCTGTTCTCTATGCGCTGTTATTGTAACCTCATAGAGATATAATTCCAGGATTAACAGGACAATATTCAACTGTTGCTTTGAAGCTGCACTATCTTTTGTACCTTGTTAAAAGTTAAAAATTTAATAACTGAATCTCTGGAAAACTTTTTTTTTGTATTTGATTTGGACGGAAGAGGGCACATAATTTTTGCGTCAAAAATATGTCTCCAGAAGCTCTTTCGACTAGTACCCATTTGATTATTTTTCATTTTTCCACTAATCGTGTGGTTCCCTAACTAGCACGGCAGTACATCAGAAATCGAACGCAATATATTTTCTGAGATAGTGTGATTCTGATCCCTGTGCACCTTGTTTTCTAATCATCTTTTAAGTTTTTTAATTTTGACAGCTTAGAACTTACTGAGAAACGAAACGTCAATTTTCTAACTAGACTCGTCATTTCAATTTTTTTCAGGGAGGCTCAAAGAATGCAAACACAATGCAATGTCATTGTAAGACAAACACCTCACCCACTTATATGTAAACCCATTCACAAGCTGGGGGTGGGGGGCAATTGACCCCTCCCCATGACCCTCCTAAATAACTGCCCCGGTTCTATTATTTATCTTCGAGGTTTAAAAGTTAAAGGGGTCCCAAGCAGACCTTTACTTTAATCAAGTTAATCCGATAGTACTATATTTAAAAGTTTTGTGCTTGAAAAATGTAACAAGTTACAGTTAACTGCTTCAACTTTAAAATTTGAATGTTTTTTTTATCTTTTCTTTTCCTCTTTTCGAATTTAATAACTTAATGTCATTTCCTAAACTATTTTCAACGGCACGAGTATGAGATTTTGTGACCAGAAAAAATGTATAACATATACAAATACCTTACTGTTACAAATAAGCCTTAAATATTCTTAACTCACAATTCTCGCACGACTACATTAACTTTAATTTCAACTTTTAATAAAGTCTTAGAATAAAGCACTCTCTTCAAAACAAGTTCACGCATTTTTACGAAACTCTAAAAGACGCGCAGAGTGTAATGAGTGAATTCTTTATTAAGCCAGGAAGCAAAGCCGTCCAAGAATCCGTAATCAAAGTAGAAAGGCAGGAAGAGGAAAGATTTCAACGGGAAATGCTCAAAGATAAAATATTTCTGAACGAAGCACGCAAGCGGAAGTAAAAGCTAATGGAATTCCCCTTTCTATCAAAGATTTAGACAACATCGTTTATTATGCAAATGATGTTATGATATCGCGCAGGGACAGGAGGAAGTGTTGTGAATTGTAATTTTGTGTTAGTTAAGGCAATAATAGCATTATTGTGCAGAAGCAAAATGCTTATTTGCTTAACGAATTTTTGTCTGTTTGGTTTAAAGAACGTATTTTTCTCTAGCTTTAAAGCATATTTATAAAATTTACTTCATAATTAGCTTTATTTAAACAAAGCATTTCCGTGATATACAATGAGGAATCATAAAAACACACCACTAGACGCCTTTCAAGTCTTAAAAATTAAGTTATGTTCCAGAATTTTTTTTTTATCTTTCTATTAAAAGTTATGCATCATTTTAGTTTAGCAAAATACATAATTCAGGCAGCATTTATGCTTTCCTCTATTTAACTTTTCAAAATTACTTTTGTCGCTGTTCTGGTAAGTTTTGCATTAATTTATTCCAGTGATATTTATGTATTTTTTTATTCTTTTTATTATTATTAATTTTATTTGCTTTAGCTCATATAGCCTCCAAACTGGGAGCAATTTTTCATTCCAAAATATTTAATATCATTTCAGAAAAATATAAAATTATAGCTTAATAATCGTTATAATTATCAGGAAACAAAAATGTGTTAACTTTAATCTTTCTTACTAGTGCTAAAAAAACCTTGTTTTTTATTTTAAAAATGGTGAAATTTATAGCACTTAAAAAAAAAAAATCTTACATATTGCTTTTACGCTTCATACAGAAAATGATATTGCATTTAAAATTATTTTAAACTTCAGTGATTAGATAACAGAAATGTTTTATTTCTTTTATTTTATGTAACGATTTTCTAGCACTAAATTGTTGAACGAGAATTTCAAAACGTCATAAACAATAATAATAAATATATCTTTTAAAAATTATGTGCAATCAATTAAAAATTGTTTCCCTTTTTTAAAAAAACCTACAATATCCTACACTAATATTAACATTGTGTGTGTGTGTGTGTGTTGGGGGGGTGGGAGAGGTTAACTGCTTATATCTGCCACAAATATTGTATTAATAAGTGCCCCATGGTCCACTTTAGGACATAACTCGCGAAAATGAAAAATTTCTAAATTGTAATGAAATTACAATTGTAATGAAATTATTTAAAATGTCATCAATGGTTTGCAAAAAGTATGATAAGCTTATTGATTAGTTTAAAACATATTTTCATGTGAAGAAGACGGTGTGATTTAACTATGTGGTAAAGCACCAGGTAAAACAAAGAAGTTGTCACAGCAGAAACTCAGAATGACTCATTGCTCGAAACATTTTTGTAGAACTAGCAATATTATCACAATTTTTGTTCAAGATTTGTTTTGTTTAATGCTCGAAACATTTTTGTAAAACTAGCAATATTATCACAATTTTTGTTCAAGATTTGTTTAACTACAAGTTATCTTAGTAAAATGTGTCATGTTCATATGTGCCCCTTTCCCCGAAATTACAAATTAAAGGATGTCGAGTTTCTTCTATTAAAAAAATCTATTTTTCAAAAAAAGTCCCTTAGTTCCTCGGAGAAATTTTACTTTCTAGAATTCTACTTTCACTTACAATTTTTAAAATGGAAGCAAAATACTTACATTTAAACATTACGGTTACGTATTCACATAAAATTATCATCCCATGCAACCAAGTCGTATCTTGAAAAATTTATGATTTCAAATACTAATAATGCAAGCGAAAGAATCACAGGCGATTGAAATATAATTTTCCGTCTGCTGTATAAATTTAGAAAGCATAATTTAAAATGTATATGAAATTTCTAATGCATAGAATAAGATATATGCAGATATAAAGAATTCTTTTGTGACAGAATACGTATTTGGTAAATTAAGTTCTACGCGAACACTTTGATTTCCATAAGAATTCTTCGAATTTACATTTGCATCCGATTTCATTTTCATTTTGAATTTAGTTTAAAAAAATGAGTTGACGTTTATAAGACAATAAAATATAAAAAATGATTTTTAAGACTATTTTTGTGAGTTTGATTTGCACTAAAAATTAATAAAATAAAATAAATGTATGATTTCTAGATGAAAACAGTCAAAAATTTCAGTTTATCGAAGAAATAGGCTGTATAATTTAAAGTTATTCATACTAACCTGTATGCCGCTTATTTCTTCTCAATTTTTAAATTTAAATTTTATTGTATGTTTTAGCATTAATCAGCATATAAAGATATAAATAGATTAAAGAAAAATTTTGACTGTTGTCATCTGGAAATCATATAGTTATTTTATTTCATACTTTTTAGTGCGAATCAAACTCACAGAAACAGTCTTTAGATTTAAAAGTCATTTTTTATATTTTATTTCAAAGTTTTTTCCTTTTAAAATTTATTTGAGGTAACTTTTGAAACATCTGGGATATATTTAACTGTTACACTTTTCTTGATGTGAAAGAAATCGACATTCATTACCGTTTTGATAGAACATTCAATTAAACTATCGTATTAAAAGCAACACAACAATAAACTTAACCAACACGCGATAGCTTTCTCTGGGGAAGATTATTAATTGTTCGAAAGTTTCTTCTAATCCGTCAAAAGCCGTTTGGCTTTGTATAGTCGATATGTGTGAATCAACTATACTCAAAAGATTGTATCTTCAACAATAAACAAAACTATAGTCATTGCATTATAACTTATCTTTAGAACAGAAAATTAAGGAACAACAGGGGAAAAAAATTTTCTACACGTAGAACCACTTTAAAGCTTTAAAAATTTCTGTTTTTTTTACCCTTAATTTCAAAATTTTTAAATTTTAAAAATTTAAAAAGCCAAGCAAAATTGGGTTTTATTTGGGGAAAATTTTTTTCTAAAGCCCTTAGATTTTTAACAGTATAAAATGGGGATATCTTTTGTCCCCGGGGCCAGGGGAAAACTTGATTCTAAATTTGATTCCTTTTCGTTTTTTCCCAAAAGAAAGAAAAAACAAAAGGTTTTAAAAAAAAGGAAAATTAAAAAGATTTTAAAAATTTTTCTTTTAAACCCAAAAAAGTTAAAAAAAGACCTTTTTTTTTTTTTTTCTTTTTGATAAAAAAAAAACTCAATTTAATTATTAAACTTTAAAATTAATAAAGTTTAATCAAAAACCTTTTTTAAAAACGAAGTTTTGGGTTTTATGTTTTTTGTAAGCGAGAAAAATTTTTTTTTGGGTTTTTTCCAAAAACCTTTTTCGAGTTTTTTGACACAAAAATTTTAAAAAAAAAACGCTTTTTTAAAAATTTTTGAACGATAAAAAAATTTCCCTAAAAAAATTAAATCTAAAAACAATTTTTTTTGCATGTTTTTCACAAAAATTTTTTTCATTCAAAATTTTTCATAACTTCTCTGCTCGGGAAACTCTGGATTTACATAGGGTTCCCAAAAAATTTCCAACAGACCATTTTCAACCCCTTAGCTTATATAAATTACTCCAATTTGAAAAATTTAAAAGGGTTTAAAGCACTAACTGCCAAAAATTAGATAAATTTTGGGTTTTAAATGGGGCTGTTTTTTTTTTTCTAAGCATTTATTTAAAATTAAATTTTTTTTTATTTGTATTCTTTTGTTAAAGTTAAATTTTAATACAGAATTTTGGAAACAAAAAAATAAAAACTGAAATCGGAAAAAATTTATTTGATGTTTAAATAAAACTATTAAAAAAATAGAATACTGCTTTTTAAAATCTTTCCAAAACTTTAAATTTTCCTTTAAAAAATTTTTCATATTAATGGGAAACAATTTTTTTTAATTTTGGGGTAACCCTTTAATGGACCCAATTTTTTTTTCCCAAGCCAGAAATCTTTCGACTTGGGTTTGAAGTTTTTATTTTTTCGTAGCCTTTTCATTGTGTTTTAAAACCCTTAAAAAAACCTTAATACTAAAACCGTTTAAAAAGGGAAAAAGAATATCGAAAAAAAACTTGAATAAATTTTTTTTTGGTTTTTCCCAGAAAGGGGTTTTTATTTTTTCAAAACAATACCCATTTAAAAACTTTTTAAAAAAGACAAAAGAAATTTTTAACTCTTTCATATTTTCCCCCTTTTTTTTTGTTTCAAAACAATCCCCTATTATTTAAACTACAAAAAGTAAATTTTTAAAAGAAAGTAATTTTTTGGCACCAATGAAAAAGGGTAAAATAAATTTTTGGGTTAAATTTAAAAAAAAGAATTTAAAATTTTTGAAAAGTTAACTTTTATTTAAAAAAGTTTTAATTTCCCCTTTAAATTTTTTAATTTTTTTTAAAAATTAAACTTTTTCTTTTTTTTATCTCAAGTGTCTCATTTTTAAAGTTCAAACTCCAAAAAAGGGGGAGATTCTTTCCAGACTCGGGAAACATATGGGAAGAGGGGGTTTGAAAAACTTTCCACACTGCAAAAAATAACCGTTGTTTTTACAATTTAAAAAATTGTCAGCTATTTTCCCGTTTATACTTTTTAAAAAAAAGAAAAAAACTATAAAACAAATATTTTTTTTAAACATTATCAAACTACAATTTGTCAGTTTTTTACGTTAAATTAGCCAAAAATTACCCCTTTAAAAAAACTGCTTTTTACCGAAAAAGGGCGTATAATTCCCGGCAGCA